>JABWDY010037158.1:693-13132 GCA_013358455.1 Thalictrum thalictroides | reverse complement strand
TGTGCTCCTAACTTTAGAAATTAGCTTAGGTGGCACACTAAACTTAGTGTAGCATTGGAGATGCTCTTAAATACTGGTTTAATGAAAGTATTGGGCCGGACCTTTTAACGTGTGTTGCAAAGTTTATTTGTCCTTTTAAGGGGACGGTGCTTCGGTCAGGTTTGACCTGCTACTCTCTTTCATAGTTTAAAATATCCCGATATATCCCGGTATGTATCCGTCCAGCAGAAAAACGATACAGATATAATCCGATACTATCGGGTTGAATGTATCAGCATGTATCAGAATATATCGGTCGATACATTTGGATATATCGCGATATTTACTGATATATACAAATATCCATAAATATCGATGAACATGAGCAGAACTATCAAGATCAAATGAAGAAGAAGAAAATAAAAAAGGAAAATAACAAAAGGTAGGAGCATAATAATTAGTTAGATCTTTATAGTTGAAAATAGAAATTTGTCTGTGATTTCATCGAATAAATTAGATTTGCAAATCTGTTATAAATGGAATTTCATAAAATTTTATATTCTCATATAACATTTATTAAAGATAAATTTTTACTAGAAAACAAGCAAATAAATTATTAGAAAACGATATATTAAGATATATCACGATACAATCGATATATTGGTCGATATATTCAATACGTATTGTAACAAATATCTACCGATAGATTTCGATAGATCTAGATCTATCCAAAATCTGAACACCGATAGATTGGTCGATATCGATAGTTTGAACTATGCTCTCTTTTAAACCTAGTCATGTTTTCTCTTCTATTTCAAAATCAAAATCAAAATCGGTCAGTTTTTACTTGTAAGTTTCTCTTCCTCGACTATTACCCTCGCTTTGTTACTAATTAGCTTTAGATTTGTGGATTGTTTTGGTTTATCAATTTGATAGCAGAATAGGTTTCACACTCTTTTATGTTAATATAACATTATAACTAGCACAAATCATATGAGAGAGTTATAATGGAGAAAAGAGGTCTAATTCAGAAACATCAAAACACGAAAACATCTTCTTCATCCTTTACAACTAGTATAAATAGTATATATGATCTGGATAGTGATACATTGGTAGAAATCATAATCATATCAGCAACTATAAATCTAAAACATATGGTTAGTTGCAAATCTGTATCCAAATTATGGCACACCTTGATTTCTACAATTTGTATTCCCAGAATAACTTCATGTCCCGTCCACTCTATCATTTACAGTACATGTAAGCTTTCTCCGCCACCGCCAGAAAGTTATCATTTCTTATTTGCCTCTCCTAATCATAAACAAGAACCTCCCCTTCATGGTATCCTGCCTTTCCAACCTTCTCCAAGTGATTTTCTCGACTGCTCCAATGGATTTTTACTTTTTATTGATCCGTCTTCGATGCAATATTACGTTTATAATCCTTCGACAGAGGAATCTGTTTCAATTCCCATCCACCCTCAAAATAGTTATCCCTGGACTGCATTTGATTTTTTATCCATTCTATAAACTTGTTCACATCCAATGCAATCCTTTTGAGATGAGTATCTTCTCTCCCGAAACTAGAGAGTGGGCTTCACATAGCTTAGATCTTGATGAAACTATCTTAGATGCTCATTGGGTTGCTCGTGCTATTTTTTTTTAATGGATCACTGTATGAGCTGCCCTTGTCGGGGCATCTTCTTAAATTTGATATTGATCAAATGGGTGTTCGGGCAATTGAACTTCCAAAAATTGTCATAAGAGATGACCCCATTGGGTGTTTAGGGGTGTCACAAGGTAGTCTTCATTATGCTTGGGATGACGGGAAATCACAAATGCTGATTTGGACACTGGGTGAAGGTAGTGCTACTGAGGAGTGGCTTTTAAAACATACCATCTGCTTCCAGTATTTTCTAGAGCATCCACTCTGAGTAGCATCGATGATGATTCAACGCCTTTTTCTGTCTTTGCTTTTCATCCATCATCAGATCTTCTTTTTGTTGGCAACCTGTCGGGTGTTTATACCTTTGATTGTGCAACCAAGAGGTTGGAAAATGTTTTCAGGTTAGAAACTGGCCTATGCATACAGGCTGGGCAGTATAGGACTCATCTTTTCTCACCTAACCTGACTTCTTTGGATTCATTCAGTGGGAGCTAGTGTTAACGACAATCATCTGCTAAGAACTAATCTGCTTTCCATTTGTACAATTGCATTATTTTGTATTCGCAGTTTTCTCTATTTTTTGTTTGTATATGTTTAAAAGTATAGAAGCATTAACTACAATCATCTGGTAAGAACTAATCTGCTTTTTTTGTTACACTTGTATTGAATTATTTAAATAGATTCTTGGTTTGCTTGATATACTTATTTTGTATCTGCAGTTTTTTCTTTTTCATTTTCTATCGTACAGTATGTATATGTAGACATATTTATAAGCTTTTTTCCGAATACACCAAATTAATTTAAATGGTTTTACAAGGTACTACGTGTAAATACCTTATTTCCCCATACAATTTCACCTACATGCAATTTCCAACAGATACAACAGGCAACAGTAGTACAAATATGAGTGAGGTTAGATGGAGACTGGAGTGAATGTAAACTTGATGATTTCATTTCATTGTGTTAACACAGAACATGGGTGAAGTCAATCAATAAGAATATCGAAGAGACTCTAATGTATATATAGCATGTTTGATTTACTTGCATTGCAATTTGGTTCAGATGAAGGTAAAATGTGTGTCCTTATCAGAGGGAAATGTGTGTCCTTAGCTAAATAGCTAGGGCCTTGGGGTCCTAATGCTACAAATAAACATCATCATAAAACATTTATAGTATGCAATCCCATTTAGACTTCTTCATGTACTTGGCATTTTGATGAGCATTTAACCACATTGTATTACAAACTTACTAACATCTCATATTCTGCATACATTATATATATACATGGGTGTGTCCCCCTTTGATCATATATCATCATATCGTAATGCACAATCTGGTATTCAGTAAAGAAAAATAAAGTGAAATAGTGTACCTGTCCAATTGCATTAGTTGAGTTTGGGATATTTGAGCAAATTGAAAAGAGAGGGGTGTATGTGAAAGAATGTTAGAATCTTAGCTAAGAATATACAAGTATGCAACCAGTGAAAAAAAGATATCTTTTGTATTTAAGTATAATGGAAAGAACTAATCTGCTTTCCATTTGTACTATTGCATTATTTAGTATTCGCAGTTTTCTATATATTTTCGGTTGTGTATGTTTAAAAGTATACTTAACAACAATTATCTGGTAAGAACTAATCTACTTTTTTTGTTACACTTGTATTGAATTATTTAAATAGATTCTTCGCTCGCTTGATATACAATTTCCAACAGTTACAAACTTGTCATTCTGCATCATATACATCAATACAGGTATTTCCTCTGGTCATATAAAGCAGTGTGGTATTGAAATGAACAATGTGGTATTACTCCAACATAACCATTTTGCTGACAATTCAGGTTTCTATCATATATTGTGTTTCGATATGCACGGATGATGGATCTCTTCAAGCGCCTGACATGTCCATACGTTTCTCATGACTGAAAAAGCACATCCATTTATACACCAAGTTCCACCCCCATCCAATCTTTGTTGCATGACATTCATGTATTATTCATTTTAATAAGCATACATTTTGTGAGAAATTATAGCATATTGTGTATAAGTTAACGACAGACAGACAGATGTATGCTTATAAGATGAATATGGAATTCACTGGTAAAAAAGGCTGCTGTTTTTTGAGAGTTTATTAGGCAGTTGATCGATTTTGATGTTTTTTTTAATATAGGCTATTAGAGGAAATTGAGAAAGTGGATAATTATGTTTAGAAACATAAATAAGCTTGTCATGCACACTATATATACACTTATAAAACATCAATATATGCGTGAATAGGAAAGTATAAATGTGAATTTTCTTTATAATATTAATTTTGATTAAATTTTTTGCAATAAGTTTGATCATGCTGGTTTGCTAGTCTTGTTCCGAACTCAACTCAACAAAGGCACAGCTTCATTAGGCAATCGTACATTCATACCTCTTTAAGTTTATCCATACTACTTTAGCAAGAATTTGGATTTTTCTTCGAAATTACTACGTTAGTAATTTGTTATTGCATCCCAATATTTCACAAAATCAAATTTGGCTTCGTTGCAATTTGGTACCAAATATTGATTTTAAGGGATACAACTTAAAGAGACACAATTTCACTAGAATGCGGTTTTTTGGTGTAGGATTTGAACAAGTATTGCATAGTCATCATCTCCATTGCAATTTTGTTCAAATCCAGGTAAAATAACTGTTTTAGTTATTGCATAAATGACATTAATTTAAAAAAATTGAAGGACATATGTCCCTCTAGGGTGTCTCAGGCCTCAAACATGACCATAACATTCCTATGATTCCTTGGATAAAACTGAAGTTCCAAGCCAATTGGCAGAACAGACAGCTGCCAATTGACTGCTTTCATGTACATAGCATTTGATGAGCATTAAGCACATTCTATATGACAAATTGAAAAACATCTTATTCTGCATACATATAAATATATAAATGGGTGCGTCCTTCTTTGATCATAATAAAAAAGCACTGGTGAATTCAAATGAGCAATGTGATATTTAAGAAAAGAAAATTAAATGGCCAATGTGGCTCTAAGGGAAATAGAAGTCCAAAGTGCTCGAGTGCAGTGAGTTTGGGATATTTGAGAAGATTGAAGAGATGCGATATTAAAAGAGAATATTCTGCAGTTTACTAATATCGGTGCTTCATCTTAGGAACTTTTCACTCCTTTGTAACGATAATAAGTATTGGTGCTGTAATCTCCATTCATGTAATGTACTGTATGAGGGTCCATTAAGCACATTCTATATGACAAATCGAAAAACATCTTATTCTGCATACATATAAATGGGTGCTTCCTTCTTTGATTATAATCAATAAGCACCGTGGAATTCAAATGAGCAATGTGATATTTAAGAAAAGAAAATTAACGGTCTGTTTGATTAGTAGTGGGAATATTCCCACCAAAATATCGGACAATATATGATTTCAGTTAAAATTTAGTTAAAAAGTTTCCGAAATAACAGTTGATGAGTTAAATCAAAGCTCTGTTTAAGAAATATTCCCACGATATAAGGTTATTTAAGTAGAGGATTTTTTTTAAGGTGGTCCGTAGTAATGTTTTACGAGGATCGGGTGATAATAATTCCCAATTTCCCACCAGATTCAGATCTAAACCGTTATTATATAACAAATAAGTAAAATAACCACCTAATTTCTTGATAAAATTATCACATATTTCCCTGGGAACTTTTATATTACCAATCAAACAGACCCTAAATTAAATGACCAATGTGGCTATAAAGGAAATAGAGGTTCAAAGTGCTTGAGTGCAAAGAGTTTTGGATATTTGAGAAGATTGAGATGAGATGGTAAAAAGAATATTCACATAGAACCTTTAATGTGTTTTTAGAGAATAGGTTTTATTAAATTAACTATGAGTTAACTGGCTATTTTTTTTTTTTTAAATCCCCATTAGGAGGGTGGGGTTTGGCTGGATCCCTACCTGTTCATTAAAATATAGAAATTCAGCAAAATGTGAGGGGGACTTAAAAGCCTTACCTCACTACAGATAATAACTTGGGCTTCAAGCCTGCAACTACAAAAAAATCCACTCAAAGATCCATAAAACAAGAAAATTACAAGACTACCCAGAGAGCTAGTAAAAACATTGGAAATGAGCGCCAATGCCCATCGAGAGTTGTAGATTGTTTTGATCGAGAAGAGAGAGCTGCAATGGGGAGAGTTCGCCGGCAAGTTCGAGCAGCAAGAGATAGATGGGAGAGAGAGAGAGAAGGGATCGAAGGTTTACCTCTATAGTAAGAAGATTCTTCAGTTCTGTGAGGGGATCTATGTGTAGGAAACACCTTGATGATTTTCAGATTTTTCGAGATGGATGGCCTTCACGAAGTGAATTCTCTCATAACAGATGCTGAATCTAGTGTAGAATAAGCAATCTTGGCTTTTTACCCTCAATACCCTTCTAAAATCAGTGAAGTAACCTGGAGAAGCTTTGGAACATGGTTGGAATCTGAATTGAGGGAACCAATTAGAGAAATTTGCATTCCATGGTGCCATTATGGAGTAGAAGCTCAAAGGAATTGCAAGGCATGCCGTGATGGTGGTAGATTTGGAGCTGAATGAGCAGGAATGGAATTCCCAGGTGATGGAGCATCCGGACCAGGTCAAAGTTCTGCCAATGCCATTCTGATTGATTGAAGAGATGAGGATGCCCTTGTTGAATGAGGATCTGAAGGATCTAAAGCTGGTTCTCAAGGGTGAACAAGGTGAGACTTTTAATCCAAAAAAAATCAAAACTTTTTTCAATTTGAAAGTTTGTAATCTCAAAATTGAACTCAAGTTTGAGCCTTTGAACCTTGCATGTATCTGGATGAAGTGTAATTTGAACCTCTTAGTCTTTGATGATGTTGTTGGTGATAGTGATAATTTGTTCTCCATGTATTAAATGTCTCTGTACTGCTATTTCTTTGATGCTCTTATGTATGGAATCCCTGTTTTATCTCCAATGTAGAAATACTTGAAAGTAGGGTATGTGTGTATGTTTATAGATCCCATACATTGCTGTTTTAGACCTTGTTTTGAGAGGTAGTCTACCAAGAAATTTCCTTCTCTATAAATATGTGAAGTAATTAAGGTCATGCCCTCTGCTTGTGTATAGATATGCCTCCACCATGCTTTAAGGGCTAGGGTATTTCAACCTCTCTATTTAACCATTTAAGAGCATTCTTTGAATCTGATTGAAGGTAAACTCTTGTATAACCTAGCAATTTGCATAAGGCTATCCCATCCAGAATTGCTTTAGATTCAGCCATGTTATTTGTTCTTGTCCCATAGAAGGAGAAATAATTGGTAATGTGTACTCCATCCTGATTCCTTATGACTCAACCACCAGGTGCTAGTCCTTCTTTGGATGCCCCATTAGTATTCAAGGCCACATATCCCTCTGGAGGCCTTGTCCAGTATACAATTTTAGGTGCCATTGTAGGTGGATTTGCATATTGTATCCCAAGCTGAGCTGCAATGTTTTCAAATTCATAATTTGAACTACATTTTCGAAGGAACACTTGGCTTAGCCTTATTAGCTAGTATCTCACTCTTGCAATAATAACTTGGTAGAAACCATGATTCCATTTGTATCCATCCTCAAATTTCCTGGTACATCTTTCCTTCCAAACCTCCCAAAGAATGAGCACAGGTGTCAGAGTGACACATAGGCCTTGTAGAGAACCTTTCCTTCCTGAATTAAACCAAGAAGAAAGAAGACTTGGAATGTTGTATGATCTAGGAAGTGAGATATTAAAAATGTCAGAAAAGTGCCTCCAAACCCTTAGTGCCATATCACTGTTAAGAAAAAGGTGAGAGCATGATTCCATAGAGCCTTGTGAGCAGCACACACATTTAGAAGCAATAGGGATATTGCATCCAGCAATGGCAGAGTCCACAGGGAGAGGAGCCTCCAACAAAAAATGCTGATTTTTGTGGGAACAAAATGTTGCCAGATATTCCTGAAAATAGCATTGCTCCTTAAATTGCCTTGAGAAATATGTACAAAAGACTTGATGGGGTAAGCCTTCCATTTTGAGATTGAGGCCAAATTCTGACATCTTGGAGGGAATTGTTCCTAAGAAGAAAGTAATCTTCTTTAAGTTCTTTTTGTAGCTCCTGATTCAAGAAGTAGTAATTGAAATTTTTTGAGGTAGGTTCAAGGAGAGTGAGATTCATGTATTCAGGAGGAACATCAATATGAACAAGATTTCCTGTACCTCTCCAATTTTCCTGGAATATATTGAAATCACCCTTGCCGAAATCCCATGTAGAAAGTTCAACCAGTTCAGCTAAACACTTCCAGCTCTCTTTCCAGGTCTTAGATGCATATGCCAAAAAATTGATGGTGTGTGTAGAGACTTTCCTTGGATGTATTTAGCTCTCATAAAGTTGGCCCATAGTGAATCAAAGGTGATGATGCCCCAGGAGGCCTTCATTCTGAAAGATTTGAGAACTAAGTCCAAAGATCTTATGCCAAGACCTCCAGTCTCTAAAGGTTGTATAATAGTACTCCATGAGACCCAATGTCTCTTTTTCCTCCCATTGTTCATACCCTAGAGAAAGGTGGAGAACATGCTTTCTAGATTCTTTTTTACCCTTTTAGGAATAGGGTAAGCTGCAAAAAGGTAAACAGGCATACTTTGTAAAATATGTCTTAAAAGTAATAGTTTACCTCCATTGGATAGCAGCTTTGTCTTCCATCCTTCAATCTTTTTCCTGACCTTTGCCAACAGGTTCTCAAAGTATTCAGCCTTGGCTCTGCCATAGAAGATAGGAACACCCAGATATTCCAGGGGAATGCCTTTATGTTCGAAGCATGTAACATGCTGAATTACTAGAATTCTACTAAGTGAATCTTTTGGAGAAGTGATGAAGGAACTTTTCCTTGCATTGATCCTTTGTCCTGAGCATATGCAATAGTTGTTTAAGAAATTCATGCACCCCTGAATAGAGCTTTTCCTGCCATTGAGAAACACTAGAGTGTTATCAGCATATAGAAGATGGGTTATTGGTGGACAAGCCCTGGGAATAGAGAAGTAACATATCTTTTCCATATCAAAATCTCTACTCAGACCCCTGCTCAGAACTTCGGCTGCAAAAATGAAGAGGTATGGAGATAATGGATCTCCTTGCCTGATTCCTCTAGTGGAAAGGAAGTTTCCCCTGTAGGTTCCTTGTAAAAGCACAGAAAAAGAACAATTCCTGATACATGAAAGAATGAGATTGGTCACCTCAAAGGAGAAGCCAAACCTTATGAGGACCTGGTGGAGAAAAGGCCATTCCAGTCTGTCACATGCCTTTTCCATATCTAGTTTTATAACAACATTACCACCTGTACACTTCTTTCCAATATATTGCATCATCTCCTGAGCCAAACAAATGTTCTCTGTAATCAATCTGCCACTCACAAAAGCCCCTTGTTCCTTTGAAATGATTCTGGGCATAACTTCAGACAATCTAACAGTGAGAAGTTTATAGAAGATCTTGTAAATAACATCACAAAGGCTTATAGGCCTAAAGTCAGCCAAAGTTTGGGGAGAATAGCTTCTAAGAATTAAACAAATAAAATTTGCTAGGAAGGAAGCATGCATGGAGATCCCTGAGAAAAAGGCCTTGGCAGTTTGAAGAATATCTAGTTTCACAATATCCTAACATTCCTGGAAAAAACATGCAGTTAGACCATCTGGGCCAGGTGCACTTAGAGGTGAGATACTAAAAACTGCAAGTTTTAGCTCATCGAAAGTAGGTTCTTGTAGGAATCCCATATTATCATCATGATTAAGAAGTGGATTGATCACATCGTATTCCCTAGCTTCCTTCCGAGATTAATTGATGACTGAAATGGCTCACAACAGCTCGGTGAATTTCCTCAAAGTCCTCACACCATAAGTCAGGGTCATCTGTCAGAAGAAGTTTATTAACTTGGACATGTCTTCTGGAGACCATTGTGGCATGGAAATATTTGGTATTCCTTTCTCCATCAGTTAACCATTTCTCCCCTGACTTTTCCATCCAAAAATCCTCCTCTTGAATAAGTGCCTGTTGGTAGAGAGCTTGGTGCTTCTTTAAATCAATATGCAAGGATTCATCCCATCTTGCTATCAGATTGAAGTCAATATTTGTAATCCTATCTTCCAAATTCTTAATCTTTTGCTGATGTTACCAAAGACATACTTGTTCCACCACTTAAGTCTGGCTCTTATATTTCTGATTTTAAACTCCAAAGCAGTGAAGGGGTGAGGAAAAAAAGCTATGAGATTCCAGTTGTCTTTGATGAAACTCTTGAAGTTATCATGCAAGGTCCACATTTTCTTGAACCTAAAAGGATGAGGACCTTTTGGACAAGAGGAAGGAACTGTAACAAGTAGTGGCATGTGATCATAGTTAATCCTTTGTAGGTGTTGTACTTCTAATGGAGCAAAAATCTCATCCCAATGAGTGTTAGAGAGGATTCTATCAAGCCTGGCCCATCTTCTTCTAGAACCTTGTTGATTGTTGCACCAAGTGAACATAGAGCCTTTGAATCCATAATCAAAAAGTCCAGCATTATTTGTGAATCCAATGAAATCTTCCATGGAGGCTAAAGAGACATAATCAGTCCCTAGTCTTTCACTTGAGTTCAGAATAGTATTGAAGTCCCCTCCTACAATCCAAGGAAGATTGGAGGAAGCTCTAAAATTGCATAAATCTTGCCAAAGAGGCCTTCTTTCTGCATTTGGGCACTTTGCATATACAAATGAAGCCAAAAAGTCAGATTGTAAAGAAGGATGTGCAATAAGTAAATTACATACCTGATCTGATTCTGAAATCTTTGTGACATTAAAAGAATTCTCCCAGAAAATCCAGACTTTACCAGAGCTATCCTCATTAGATGTATAGTTAGGTAGATTGTCAGCTCTAGAAAGTTTTGCCATTTTCCTAACATTTATCATAGGCTCAAGAAGGACTAGGATATGAGGTTTGTGTGACATGACAAGGCTTTTAAGCCTTGTTCTGGTAGGCTTATTGCCTATTCCTCTGAGGTTCCACACTAGCAGTTGTGGATACATCTATAACTTTTTTTGGATGAGGATTGTTGCTCTTGGGTCTGAGACCTGGTGACCATAGTGAGAGGTGGATCACTCTTCTTTTTCCTTGTGATTTCTCAATCAGAACAATAAGAAATTATGGTTTTATCTCCATAGTCCTCTGGATCCTTTTCCTCAGAATCAGAATCCATATTGTTTGTATGAAGAGAAACTGCTAGAGCATCATTATTAAGAGGAGACAAATATGCCAGGGCAGGAATAATAGCAGGACTTTGTTCCAAATGACAACCTGGTAAGATTGGAATAAGATCCTCCTCTTCTTGATGGTCATTAGGTATTGCTTCTGTAGGTTTATGGGACTCTGTGGAGATGCTTGGACTCTTATCAGAGGCTTGAATCACTAACGGTGAGGAGTCTTGGATGAGCTCTGGGTCATGAGACTCTTCCACATTGGACTTTGTGATAACTTCTTTTGTAACTATTAACTCTGCAGTAGAGATATGTTGTTCATGTTTTACAGCTTCTGTGGCAGGAAGATTCTCCACCTCTTCTGCTTTGTAGAATATCAAAAAGATTGCTTGATGTTTGCAGGGGAGTACTATTGATAAGTGGCTGAGATATATAGTTACCCTCATCATCTTTGGCCCCTCTAGCTTCACCATTCTCAATTATTCTGCCAGTTGGCGTGTAAAAGGCTTTCCTTTTTTGTTGTCTCCATGCAGGTTCTTGAGGCTGAACAACCTTCAATGGTTGCTTGTTTTTCTGGTTGTTCAAAACATTGTCAGACTTATGCTGTTGTTTTTGCAACCTGTGTCTGCAATTTTCCCATGCATGCTCGATCTTAGCACAAGATGAGCAATAGAGAAAACTTGGATAAGTAATATCTTGCCCAAAACCTTGATAGTTTGGCCCTTCGATCCAGATTGTATCAGCCATTTCATCCTGAATATTCATCTCTACACAGATCTTAACTTTGTCAGGCCTGGTATAGCAGATTGTGCTCTTGTCTATAGACAAGAATTTCCCCAAGTAGTTTCCAAAGGATTCTAGGAGAGCAGGATGATGAAAGTCTAGAGGAAGATGTGGGAAATCAACCCAAACTGGTGCAACTGCAGGATCCTTCTTGAAATTGAAATCTGTATGCCAACGGAAGACTTTGAATTTAATTCCCATGCAATCACAATTATTAGGTCTAGATAAGGCCTTGGTTACTTCTGCTTCTGATTCAAACCTGACAAGAACATGCCTTGGATCCAGAATATCTATGGTGAAATTACCTGCAACATTCCAGTCTCGCGTTATGCTACCCCTGAGATCGACAAGATTAGGTTTTTGATAGGTGCCTCATGCATCTAACATGATCCAAGCCTATTTCGACTGCTTCATCCATTTTATGTATACTTGGTGGTTTGATGAGCACTAAGCACATTGTATATAAAGCAGTGTGGTATTGATATTCATTACGTAAAAGTTCAAGTGACTGATGTCGCGTTAACCACTAAACCAAATAGACCGCAAATTATGGTGTTTGAATATAATTAAGCAAGCAGCTTACTCATCTCAAAGATTGGGTTGGGTGAGTTTGAGAAAATTGAGAAAGAGGCAGACAGGCTTCGTACAACAGAACATAATATAGGAACCTTATAAAAATTCAAACGTCTTCCGCAAGAAACAAACTTTTACATATAGGCCTTGCTTGTTTGGGCTGCAAAAATGCAAAGTTTTGCCAAAACTACAATTAGGGTGGTCCCCTCTATGATTA
>JABWDY010037099.1:9158-19284 GCA_013358455.1 Thalictrum thalictroides | reverse complement strand
GCCGTGTTACGGAATGTTATGCCACGAGCAATAAAATTACTACCAGTAACAGCTGCAATCAAATTTTTAATGAAATAGTTGAGAGTTTGAAAGGTTGTAGCTATATATAGATTGATAGAGTTGACGACAAACATGAGAATGAGAATTTTCTATCATTCAACTAATTAATTAGCATATTCAAGTGGCAAAGCTACACACATTATATATACAGTAGCAGGGTCCCTTATATAACGAACTACTAACATATTATTTTTGTCATATAAGTCGTCGTGAATCTCAGTTGAATAAGAAAATTTGTGTTATTATCTAGTATTTAAAATTCATAAGATTGAAGACTTGATGCGAATGTATACTTAATTCAACCTAATCAATAAGGCCGGGATCATCAACATCAACTTAATTGATTGGCTTTGAGCATATTGTTTTCTTAAAAATGTCAGTTTTCATAGACGAAAACGGATATGGACTTACCAAAGGTAGCTGATTGGAAGGTGGTAGCACCTCCTCCTACACTCTTGCTTCCTGTGAGTATGGTTTTTCCGATGCCATCACCCACCAACATGATATTCTTCAATTTAGTTCCGGACGCAACATTTTCACTGTATACCCCTGCTTTCACATAGATAACAAACCTTGTAGTAGGCTTTGCTTTTGCTGCAGCAGCAAAAGCTTCTCCAACAGTCTTATAGTTCCCTGATCCATCTTTCGCAACAACAATATTTGCTGCTGGTGCAGAAGTTGATTGCAATAGTTTTCGATCACCCTTTGATACCCAATCTGGGAATCCATCTTTGTATTTTTGTTTTTTAGGTTGTCCCTTGTTAATTGCAAGAGTATTGCAAATCAACAAAGAAACATTATTTGTGACATACTTGCCCAAATAATCTTTAACCCCGAGCTCTTCTATGCCTGTCCAGCAGGTTTGTAGATTTGTTAGAGCTGAACTCAACCAGGTTTGTGAATCATCGTCACTGCACTTGCCATCTTCGCCAATAGTTTTGTTCAGATGTTCTATTGTGTTATCATATAGCTCAACACAATCATCCCATGCAGCCTTGTCTTTCTTGTTACGAAACTTGAGTCCCTTGGTGCGATCCTCGGCTTTTACAGCTCTATCCAAGGCGATTTGCATAGCCCATTTTTTGAACTGTGACTTGTGTTTGAAAGTATGGGCATCTGGATGCTGACTTAAAAAGTACTCGCAAGGTCCAGGGTTTGGTGTTTTGCTACACCACCATTTTATGTTGGAAGAAGTTTTATCTGCAGATATAGGAACCGAAAACAGAGAAACAAATACAAGCGCGACAAAAAGCCCAAATGCCATTGGTCAATGAGCTACACTTTGCAAATGATTTTTTGAATTTGAAGTGTTGGTGTGTTTATCTGTCAAGAGGGTTCCTATATTTATAGTAGAAGGTGCAAAAATGAAATTTGATGTGGATGCTACTTAAGTTGCCCCTTGCCATCATCATTTGAAAAGTTAGCAACTTGGGATAAAAGAACACATTTCAATATGTGGGGGAGTATGTTTAGGGATTATACAAGGAATGAAGGGAAGCTTCATAGATCAATTAAGTATTTATCTGACGACCTTAGATGATGATGAAAGACATAAATGTTCAATATGAAGTAGTTGAAAACTTGACATAGAAATGTCACTTAACCATTGGCATGAGATTTGTTGTTTATTTCTATCAGTTCTATCTTGGGGTCAATCTTGATGTTCAGTTCTATCAGTTAAATTCTAGACTTCCAGTTCATGGTTGATTCCGGTCAGGTTGATTAGGATGCAATATTTGAATATGCTAGTAGGAAAATAAGTTGGATTATGTAAAGAAAATGAGTCGTTCTTCTGTACGAAACTCTTTGGTGCGAACTGTATGCGAAACCCATAATTTCGGGGTTAGTGGTGATAAATTCGCTAAAGTCAAAACTAGGTATAAACTGGATACCGGCTGGCCCACCCCCATAAACCTGCTACTGCTGCTTGCATTGTAGGGACACTGAACTTGCATAACAGGTTATAAGTAGTAGTTGACTAGTCAGCAGAAATTTGTGTGGATAGAAATTTGTGTCGCACGAAATGTACCTAAGTGTTTCGCATTGAAGAATCTGCTTAAGAAAATAGCGCAGAATGCAGGTTTTAGAAGTTATATAAGCACAAAGGTCAAATAATGTTCAATTTTTTCTTCATGTTAATCCTGGAAATTTTGGTCCCCTTTGCAATATATGTCCTCCTTGCAAATGATAGTCTTTAACCACTATATCAGAGGTCACTAGGTTAGTGTGGTTTCACTTTCATGCTTAAGAGTTAAATCTATTTAGTTATAATACAAGGCTTACAAGCTTTCGTACTCATGTTTTGAAAAGGATTAGGAATTCATTATTGAAATTTATTAATGTAATTGCCATACACTTAACTTTATATTAAAAAAAAGAGCTTAACAAATTAGACTTACCCCACATATTTTAAAATTAAATAAGACTTACCCACATATTTTAAAATTTAATAAGACATAACCCCACAAATTTGAACTTAATTAGAGATACCCCACAAATTGCTAACAAATGTTAGTTGACCATGTTTAACTGAGTCAAAATATTTGTTTTATCTAAAACTACCAAATATACCTTTTTAACAACCATCTTTTTCTCCAAATTTAACTTATAAATTTTTAACCTTAGATCACTAAAACCTTAATATCAATAATATCCACCATTCTTTTTCCAATCAAAATTCAAACAATAATATTCATACTTCCAACTCATCTTCATCTTTAAGTAAGTATTTGCAAGTATAAATTTAAAAAATCTATAACTTATAATATAGTTTAGTGTTGTGATGCAAAATACTTAGCTTGAATTGTTTTGGTGGATTTTAGTTAAATTTTGAAAATTGAAATATAATATAGGTTTGATTTGCATAATATTTGGTTTGGTCTGTGTTGTTTTTGTTGTTCCTTAGGGAGATTCTTGTACAATGTTCTTGTTCTAGTGTTAATCTCAGTGAACTTTGTATTTCTTGGTTGAGTTTTATTTTAATACAATATTACTACTTTATCAAAAAATAAAATCATAAATAATTTGAAATCTAATTTAACGGTTTATATATCACTAATTCATCCACATATATTTTTTTCTAGGTATTTTAGGCAGTTTAAGAGAAAATACACATGAATTCCACTAAAAACATATATAGTTGAACATGGAACAATTGTATTTACAATCTCGTATCCGGTGGTTTGTAATAACGAACTTCTAGAACAGTGGTAGCTTGGATTCTCAATGGAAAAATAGTTCATGTTGGCAGTTTTGATAGCCTTGATATCTTCTTCAGAATCACAAACAAGGATTGACATGAAGCTACCGTGTGCATCCCTTACGACAAAGCTAGCTGGCCGCATACTCTTAGATTACAACACTTGAATGAGGATTGACTACTGTCAATGGGCCGACCCAAAAGAAGCCATCTGAGATTGGGTTATTGGGCTGATGGGATTGGTCAATGGACAGTTTTACCTTGATCCGTAGTACCATAGTTGTATGTGTTTCCTGGCATTTGTAACATAACAGGGCTCTTGTGACTTGTGAGCACCTGCACCTCCCTTAGTCCCTTACACACTCACGTCCTGGAGTGTTGACGACATTGTAATGCTGCTTTTAATTTGGTGATTGTCTTCTTTCAATCTAGCTGGACGCACGAATGAAACAACCTCACCGACTTCAATTCAATATAATGGTCATCTCACATCTGCATGCACACATCCACGTATGCAAAGCTTCTACATTTTGCACCAAAGTTTCACATACACCAAATCTATATGCCTAGACAAAAATTAGAAAGAAACGGCACTCAAGTGGCTAACACCTACACCAATATTTTGCATGTCAGTTACGCTTGAATTCCATTTTTTAAACACGCGTAAATCAAATCAAACAAGCATTTACAAAACTCACCATACTGTATGTTTTACAGCAAAAAAATAAATCTCATTTCAGTTGCCAGGTGGTTTCAACCAATATATGTTCAAGTGGTTTTTTTTTTTTTATTATTGAAAAGGAGAGAATTACTATATGTACTTTGAGTACTTACTCTTGTTGTTCATCAAAGATGTCTAAACATTGGGTAATTACTAGTTTATTTCTTCTTCTAGCTATATCTTCATCATGCACAGAAGAGAAAGATGATGCAAATATGGTGCAAGTTGTTCATGAAGCAGTTGTGGGAGCAACAAATTGGACTAGATCAGCTTCTTTGATTGTTTTAAAAGAGATGGAAAACAAAGTTGGATTTGGTGAAAATATTTATAATGCAATGAATGATTGTGTAAAGCTGTATGAAGATAGTGAAGAGAGACTTGGACGTTTATTATTAGGGTCAAGCTATGGGACGATTACTGACAAGCTTTCTTGGTTAAGTGGAGTGTTTACTAGTCATAGAACTTGTTTGGATGGGCTTTATGAGAAGGGTACTCATTTTGTTGTACCTCAAGAAGCACAGAATTTGAGCATTTTGCTTCGTAAAGCATTAGCTTTCTATGGAGGACTTCTAAGCAAGCAAAAAAAGGGTAAGCTCAAACCTGCTTTCATCGTCTATTTCACATTATTACATAGCTACTGCTATAGTGGTAAGAAGTTAGAATTTAGAGGTAAAAAATGGATTGGACTGGGGCTTGCGTTTGGGCCTTATTGGGATCGGACTTTATTTTTGGGCTTAATCACTTTTTCTAGAATCTTAAGCCCAATTCAAAATCTCTGACAATTTATGTCAAACCTCAAACACGTGTGTGATTGTGGCTATAAATTGAGCTGAATCCTATTTAATTTTTACATCTTTGCAGATAACATGACATCGACATCATCAGATTCAGATATAAACAGAGGATTTTTAGTGTCATGGGATGCAAAAACCTCAATGGCTCATTATGTGGTAGCAAAAGATGGATCAGGAAATTACAGGAGCATCAATGAAGCAGTGAAAGCACTTGAACAAAGAAACCGAAATGGTAGAGTTGTGATCTATGTGAAATCAGGTGTTTACGCTGAAAATGTTGAGATCGATAGAAATATGAAGAATGTGATGTTTGTTGGCGATGGCATTGATAAAACAGTTGTTACTGGTAACAGGAATGTCAAAGATGGTGCATCCACTTACAATTCAGCCACCTTCAGTAAGCACATATCTGCCTTGCACAGGTGCACAATAAGTAATTGCAACTTAAGAAAATTATGGATTTTTCCTTACATATATGTGTTTTTATTTTCTGTAACAGTTGTGGCTGGGGACGGTTTCTGGGCAAGGGATATCACATTTGAGAACACAGCAGGGCCTCAAAACCATCAAGCAGTAGCTATAACTGTAGCTTCTGATCTCTCAGTCTTTTACCGATGCAGCTTTAAAGGCTACCAAGACACCCTCTTTGTGCACTCACTACGACAATTCTATCGTGATTGTTATGTGTATGGTACCGTTGATTTCATCTTTGGAAATGCAGCTGCAGTACTTCAAAACTGTAACATTTTAGTGAGGAGGCCTATGG
The DNA here is from genome assembly GCA_013358455.1 of Thalictrum thalictroides. Classification (NCBI taxonomy): domain Eukaryota; kingdom Viridiplantae; phylum Streptophyta; class Magnoliopsida; order Ranunculales; family Ranunculaceae; genus Thalictrum; species Thalictrum thalictroides. The sequence goes on along the minus strand of JABWDY010037099.1, from coordinate 13,744 downwards.
ACCATCAAGGAAACATGATAACTGCCCAAGGGAGGGATGATCCAAATGAGAACACTGGAATTTCGATACACATGTCACGCATAGCACCTGCTCCAGATCTTGAAGCAGTGAAAGGGAAGTTCAAAACCTTCTTGGGTAGGCCATGGAAAAAATACTCTAGGACAGTAGTCTTAAAGACAGACCTTGATGGTTTGATTCATCCAAAGGGGTGGAGAGAATGGAGAGGGAACTTTGCGCTATCTACACTTTTCTACGGAGAGTATATGAATTCAGGAAGTGGTGCTTTAACTGGACAAAGAGTGAATTGGCCTGGATTTCATGTGTTAAATGATCCTCGGGAGGCAGGGCAATTTACTGTTAGTAGTTTTTTACAAGGAGAGAATTGGATACATATGACTGGTGTTCCATTCTCACCTGGACTTTAAATCTTTGTTGCCTATGTCGTGATATTGTGTTGTATTGCAGATAATGTATATTGTGTTGTATTGCAGATAATCTACACTTTTCTATTGGTTCTTATACTGTCAAATCAGCATATAAGTTCTTTTCTTCCCATTCCCATCCTTCACATACCACTCTTCACCCTGCTTTCAAAGCTATTTGGAATCTGAAACTCCCTTATAAGGTTAGATTTTTTTCTATGGCAATGCATTGCAAATACTCTACCTACAGCTGAGATGCTAGCGACAAAGTCCTTTCAAGTTGATAAGGAATGTTCACTTTGTTCTTCGGCTTTGGATTGTTCTTCACACTTGTTTGCTGAATGCCCTTTTGCTCGAACGGTGTGGTTTAATCTGAATTTGCTTCAGATTCTTCACCAATTTCTCGTATGCTTGATTGGTTTGTCTTTGCCAAACAGAGTTTAAAGGATCAACCACACAAAGAAAACTGTTTAATTCTATTTGCAGCTGCTTTATGGTTTATATGGGTTGCTAGAAACCGAGCTCGATTCAAAACAACAGGTGAAAGACTTTCACCAACTTTTTTCTCCCTTTCAGCTACTAGAATGATGCAAGATATGACCAATGGCTACAACAACAAATTTGAGTCCAAAGCTACAAGAGTACCATGTCAGATTTGGATCCATTGGTCCTGCCCACCTCTTGGTACGTTTAAATTAAATATTGATGGGGACGATTTTGTTAAAACCCCAGGGATTTGTAACACAATTTGTATTTACCCCGGCAAAGATTTTATATTTGTCTTTAACCCACCAATCTAGCGATTTTGGATTAGCTGTATTATTATCAATACGCGTTTGAATCTGATGAAACTGACCATTATAATCCAACGGTTGTGATTTATTCTAAATGTGATTGTTCATTGTTCTACCAAAGTCTTCTTCTTCCCCCAAATTGTTTGCTCAAACAAAAAAATTTACATTTGTTCTTCCTATTGTTTAACAGAATGGGTAGCAATTTAATTCGATCAAATGAGCTGTTACTTTTTCTTCTTCTTATTCTTCTTCTCTAAATTATTTAAATTTCGGTTTAAATCAGAGAGGTTTAGCACTTATAAGGTCACATTCCCTCTATCTTCATTAGTGGGTTTTTCTCTGTGAATGAGATATTGAAGAACAGTGATATGGTGTATTGAGCTTTGAGAATAAAATGGGTTGCTTGAAATTTGATTTTGTGAAGTGGGTATTTGAGATTATTGAAAATGGCTCCTTTTGATTGGTTTGCAAATGAGAAACTTGAAGGAACACCAGTTGTTGTTGTGAAGATGGAAAACCCCAATTGGTCTATGTTTGAACTGAAAGATGATTTACTTCTAAGTTGTGATAAAGCTAGAGAGAAGAATGCCAAGCAACTCACTTCGGTTCTTCTCCTTAAAGCTCACAAAGCTGCTGGATGTTTGGCTTCAGTTGCTTCTGTAATGGTAGGCCTAACCGCTGCGATTTGCCGTGGAGTTTCTTCTGGTAGAACTGATGCATGCTAATAGTAGCATTGGGATTGATAGAAATGAGAATCATGTTGTGAAGAGCAGATTCTATACTTGTATCAAGTTCTTTCTATGGTTATCTGTGGTTTGTTAGGATTCGAGATAACTGCTTACTTCAAAGGGTGGCATTTTACTACACCCCACTTGCACGTGCAGCTTCTTTTGCCGAGTCCTTTGGGTGTTCAAGGATTGTTTGATATTATGTATTTGAAATTGGTTTTGGTTAGGGTGAATTACCTGCTCCTCCTCTCCAATTCATGACCAATGCTTGCATTGCTCTCTTCCTTGTACAAACTACTACAAAGTGTTAGTTGGCTAGTTCTTTGTTTAGGTTGCTTTTGGATCAAATTAATGATGATTAAACCTGTTCCTAAGCAAGTTGTTAGAGATATTGAATCGAATGAAGGTGCAGAAGATTACTTCCCTATGGTTCTTGTTCAGACTCCCACGTGCAATGAGAAGGAGGTAACACAAAATTCCAATTGCTTTTCGTGTAATATATATATATATATCATCACTTGCATCATATTGATTACTGAGCATGAATCTTTTCGATTTAAGACTAGTTCTTAATTTCCAATTTTCAATTACAGGTTTATCTGACATCTGTTAAATTGCTATGTTAAGCAAGACGAAGAACAAATGTAATTTTTTTTGTTTGGGCAAATGATGTGGGGAAGAAGAATACTTTGGGGAAGAAGAGTGGCCCACTCTTGCCACATCAGAATTTGTTAACGAACCATTGACAGAATCGTTAGGTTGCTGGGGTTAAGACAAATATAAAATCTTTGTTGGGGTAAATGCAAATTGTGTTACAAATCCCTGGGGTTTTGACAAAATCGCCCGCCCTATTGATGGTTCATCTTTCGGCAACCCAGGACCTGGTGGTGTTGGGAGGTTATAAGGAACTTTTTGGGAGGTTTTTGTTTGGCTTTTGCAGAACCAATTCTTTCTTGTTCTTCTATTTTTGCGGAAATGTAGCGCTCTCAAGCGAGGGTTACAACTTCTCCAGGTACTTCAAATCAGAAATGTGGTAATTGAGACTGATTCACAATTGCTTCGTAAGTTCATAATTCATCCGTTAATGAAACCACCACGAGAGATCTCTTCACTACTTGTGGATATACATCAGTTCTACCAGTCTATTGGTGCTCCACATTTCTCTTGGGAGTTCCGTGAAACAAATTTTGTTGCTGACACTCTTGCAAAATTTGCTGCAAATCAAGCACAAGACCCATTGTGGCTTCAGTTACCAGTTTTTGAAAGAGCTAATGTACCTGATCAATTTTGCTAAGGAAACTGTTGTAGTCACCTTTAAGGGAGACTGCCTCATGAGGCAGTGACACATGTATTTTGGGTAATGGGCTAAGGAACTAGCCGGTTTTATTTTGATTTTTTTTTGTCTCTAGTTTTTCTCTTTCCTACCGGCTGAAATGGTCACCAAGTATGCATAGTACACTTGCCTGCAACAGTGTCGCTAGCACTACTCTGTACCTGCAGCAGTGTCGCTAGCACTACTCTGTACCTGATGGTGTATACCACATAAACTTAGGTTTTGCTTCTATTTGGGGACAACGTCCTCCTAGTTTTATCTGTCTAGCTTTGTATAATGATGTAAAACTTGTATGTTCAAATCGTTTAACGTAGAAATAAATGTTGACTTTTATCAAAAAAAAGAAAAGAAAAGTAGACTAGTAGTATGTTGTTTAATAATAGTTAGCTATATCCTATAAAAGAACTGAGTATATGTTATTATAAACTCTAGTGTCTACTGTCTAGTATACGGTATACCACAACATACAATGGAAGCAACTTTACTTTCTTAGCGTCCGTTTGGTTCGCAGGAAAAGGCGGAGAAAAAAAAGATGATTTAGCCAGCGTAGAATTTGGACACTCTTCTCTTCTCTTCTCTTCTCTTCCGTCACTTCACCAACCATCTAGCTTCAAAAAAAAAGTGTTCTCCGGTTGTTGTTCAAGGTGATTACAGATTTGGAACGTTTGATTGTAACGTAACAATCATTCACCCTTTTTTGGGTTTTTAATCGATGTTTTTAGATCTGGGTTTTGTTTGTTGATGTGTTTAAAGGTTTATTTTAGCAAAATTGTTTATATAAATCTTCTTTTTGATTTTTTTTTTGAATTTCTGTGCTTTTTGTTTCTTTCTTTTTATGTTTATTTGGATTTGTGTTTGATTATATCTTTGGTTTACTTAATTTTGTGATAAAAATCAGATTTTTATTTTTGGAAATCCACACCTCAGCTATGAAGTTGTGTCTGTGATGCCTAGTGTAACTATTGCTACTTCATTCATGTAGGAAGTCTTGTTTCACTAGCAAAGGGGATGAATTTGATCTTGAAGTAGAATAATAGAGCTAAATGATTTTATCGCGTCTAGTAGTACAGTGTTTAATCTCAGAGTTATTGGAACTTGACGAGTAATTTTATATATGTTTTACTGTTTGCAAAATTTGGGGTTTGAAAGCCATCTTTGTTCCTCATATACATACAGTTTGATAGTCTATATTTAAAAAGCATCAATAATTTTGTTGAAATCGCTCGATAATGGTGTGCTGATGGGCTGCTCTTCAATTGGTTCAATTGCGTGCAGACATGTTGTTGAGTTGTTCTTTTTTCTTTATAAA
>JABWDY010037022.1:52103-64610 GCA_013358455.1 Thalictrum thalictroides | reverse complement strand
TTTTTTTGAATTAATCTAGGTATCCAGTTCCGCAGCGTGCTGAGACCCAGGGGAGAAGCGAAGAGTACCTTGGTCGTTGGATCAGAGAAAGAAAGATTTCTCGCAATCGACTTGTCTTAGCTACAAAGGTTCATTTCTATAATCAATACTTGGTCTTTTTATGTTTAAATGGCTGATTGGTTATGGGGGTATGGTTTGTATTGCTTGGTGATTTTGGTTATGAATCGAATAGTTGAGGATAATTGGAATATTTGATTGGTACAGGTTGCTGGACCATCTGGCCAGATGACTTGGATTCGAGGTGGACCAAAGTGTTTGGATGCTCAAAATATTACTGATGCCATTGATAATAGGTTGTTCCCTATAACACTAGTTATTTGCTTTGTCATAATTTTGTTATTATTCTCTGATGTTTTGGTAGTGGAATTGGTATCTTGAAATCTCTAGAGGAGTAGAGGGTCTGTTGAAGTGTTTAGTTGTATCAATCCGTCTCACATCATTGTAAATCTAAAAGTTAGCCTGTTGCGGTACGGTGTAAAACTACTCACTTCTACCTAGAAAAAGAAAGAAGAAAAAAGTTACACACACTTACAGGTAAAATATAATAGTGTTGAGTGCAAAATTTGTTGTTGTTCCATAGTTGAGTTTATAAGTTATAAATTAGTAACATTAGGTGTCATTTTCCCCTCTCCTTGATACACATAAAAATCATGTTTGAAGAAATAATAAAATCTAATTCATATATACTTTTGCCATAGATGCAAACACTGATTCCTAAGCCTAGTGTATGACAAATTGATGCAGTTTGTTGCGCTTGCAGACTGATTATATCGACCTCTATCAGATCCATTGGCCTGATCGGTATGATCTCTTACTTCATAAATTCTGTAAAAAAAGTTTATATTCTATAGTGAATCTTTTCGCAGCATTTGTATCGTTAAAGTTTTGTATCTGATGTTTCATGCGCATAATTCCAGCTATGTTCCCATGTTTGGAGAAACAGAATATGATCCAACACGGCAGTTATGTTCAGTACCAATAGAGGAACAAGTTATCGCGCTACAGAGAGCTGTTAGTGTGGGGAAGGTTAGTAAAAATATTGTCTTGTCCAAATGTTTTTGATCTTTACATTCTCCTAATGATCCAGCAGTTCATATGTAGATCAGGTATATTGGCCTAAGTAATGAAACACCCTATGGCCTCATGAAGTTTCTTCAGGTTGCTAAGAACACTTCTGGATATCCCAAGATAGTATCAGTGCAGGTATTAAGGGTTCGCTATAGTATTTAGTAGTTTTCCCATTCTTTGAAGAGGGACAACTAGTTAGGCAAGTGCTTTTGCTCATGCATTTAATGTATATGTTGTTTAAATCATTGTTGTTACAGAATTCATATAGCTTACTTGGTCGAACTTTTGATTCTGGACTGGCCGAGTGCTGTCATCATGAGGGGTATGCAGGCAAATTGATATATGAGCCATTCTATCATTCAAACTATTAATTTGAGCTATTCCATTAATTATTTCTGCTGTCCAACTCTGTGCTTTTGACTCAGTAATATTTATCTTTAAGCATTATTGGTTTCTTCAGGATCTTCCTGTTAGCTTACAGTCCCTTGGCCATGGGCATACTTTCTGGGAAATACTTCTCTCGATGTGGTGGTCCACCAGATTCTCGAATGAATCTTTTCAGAGGTTGAAGTTGCATAGACCATGTGTATTACCTGCAAATACAAACAAATTTTCCTTGAATGATTTGCATTCATTTCTTCCTTCTTTCCCCAGGTAAGTATTCGGAAGGAGAATCTAGATACAACCTTTCTAATGTCACCATCAAATCAGCTACCTTGGTGAGTAGATTCCTCTCAGTAATGTCGAAACTCAAAACCTAATCTAAATTTTAGAATTTTTTTGAAGTACTCGTTAACATGGAAAGAGAAAAATTGCATTCAGACGCTTTTAATGTCTAGTGTTATATTATGAGCATAATGTTTATCCTTTTAAAGGTCAGAGAATATTTAAAAATTTCGACTGCCCTTATAGTTTTCTTATCAAATCTTTATGTATTTGTTGATTCATATAAATTTGGTTTTTCCCAACATACATTAATGAGTGCGAATAGGGTAGGTCTTTTTTTCTATCTTGGTGATTCCCAACATACAAGAAAAGTTATACAGTGGATAATTCAAAAGAAAGAAAAAAGAAAAAGGATAAAAAATCAACAAACTCATTATCTCCCACTTGTTCTCAATTCTGTTGCCTTGCTTAAGCATATGGTATTGTGCTTTGTTTTTACTTCTGTATTGAAGTTTGCTCTCTTTTCAAGGCAATATCCAACACCTAGATGTCTTTGAGATATCTTAATTTTGTAGTAAACTACACATGCATTTAAAAGTCTAGTCATCCTGTGCACTTGTGCAGTCAGCACACAAGTTGAAAGTGCCATTGTCATGCTCAGGGGCCTATAACATACATGTTGATTTGCCTTTGCCCTTTGGCACTCAGCGGGGTGTACTTGGTCTCTGGGGATCTCTACGCTTTTTTCGTTATAACTACCATAGAACTGTACACCGTGATTCATTGACTCAAAATGCTATACATTCACATCACAACTTTCGAACTTTGCTCATCAATAAAGTTTTTGCACTTCTAAATTTGTCCATGATAATATTATAGACACAATAGAATTTATTGATACAAGCTGATTTGTCTGCATACAGGAGTACATATATATCGCGGAGAAGTATTCTCTTTCACCTACAGCTCTAGCAATCGGTATGCTGGCTACCTTGTTCTATGTTTATGCATTATTGTTTTTTTTACCAACCTCAAATCGTTATATGAAAATAGCCTCCTTCAATCATTTTAAAAAAGAATTTATCTGCTTAACTCGTGCATCAGTAATCTGACCAATTTCTGTCATACTAAATGAGTAGTACATGTGGTAATTAGTGTTACCTATAGTATCCAAATGCATTTGTATACCTTTATGTTCACCCTCACAGAGTCATAGTCAACCCCTGTTTAAAATCATTCATAGACATACAGAGTTGCAATATTCTTAATGCAAAAGTTTTTATCTGGGCCATTCTATATCGTATTTTTTCTACTTCCTATTTTTAATCGATTATACTATTCCTGGTTATACTAAGTAGATCCCCTTCTTTGTTCTCTGTTTCTGTTTTTTAGCATTTGTTTTAAAGCACCCTCTTGTTGCAAGTGCAATTTTTGGAGCTACCAGGTCATGGCAGTTAAGGGAGGTTATCAAAGCGTGCGAGTTAAAGCTCAGTCCTGAAATAATTTTGGAAATTGATGGGGTCCACACAAGGTATCCTAATCCTTGTCCCTGATTAGAATTCTAATTACATCGAGTGACCTTATTTTATGCATCGACTCGTCACCAACTACAAGCAGATTCAAGAATATGCAAGATTTTGAATAATCTCATATAATATAGGATGAATCATGAAAATGCTGAAAAAAGGGTTCTTCTTGGGGCAGTTGTTACTTGTTAATCTAAATATATACAGGTCAAGACAGAAGGGATCTATCAAGAGTGACAGGTTATCCCTACTTTACAGACCACTATATCTTTATTACAAACACCATTCAAATGTTTATCCCAAGATCTATTAGATTATTATTCAATTATACATTTATACATCTGAGATCATTTTTTTCTTTTTCTTTTTGCTATTGTCTTAATGCTCTTCTTGAATATTGGAAGGAAATGGTGTTTGCAGAATATGAATCAATTGGCTTTGACCAAAACCAAATTGTTTTTACTAATATTGAAGAGCTTTCCTGTGTGTGACCTTTTCAATTTAAGCAGTGGTTCTAGAAAGTAATGTTTTGAATTTGAGATTACCCATTTGAAATATCCACAACAGACACTTATTGGTTGGCGTAAAGTTTAATTTGTTATGAATGTTCATATGTTAGCTTGGCATCCTTGGTCCTTAATTCATTGTATCTGACCTGTGCTAATATGACCAAACCAATATGTTGAATATTCCTGAATTGAGGTTGGCCTTGAACCATATCAATTGCTTTCCATTTCCTCACCCTTGACACTTAAATATTTCCACAAGGATGTGATTATTTCTACTTGAGGCTCCCCAGTCGGCCAGTCCCCACTATTGGACTTTACCAGAATTTGATTACAGAAGCTTGATTTCAAACTCCAGCAGAGAGCTCCGTATTCGTCAGTGATACAACTAGTCTATGCTATATATTCATCATTACCTAACTTGTTACGGCTTATGTTATGATTTCTGCTAAAAGCCTCCAATTTTGTTCACAATTACAACTTTTTAGTTACACAAATATACAACTTAGAAGAACACCTGGATATTCCAAAGTCCATTCATTAAACAGAATGATATGGATGCCCCATATTGGCTCTCCCCTGTTCTCAAAAATATTTCATTGCTCAGTTCCGAATTTTAGGAATTTAAAGTTAATTGGATTTATAGAGAGGGAGATAGAGAGCAGACTCTCTTGCAGGTTGGACACCATCTTTTCGATTGGAGGTCTTGTTATGCATCACATGAGGAGCTTAAAATTAGTCTTGCTGATGTCTCTTTCTGGTGGTTGAAAACACTTACTTTTATTAGTAATTGTGTATAATGAGGATATGTATGGTGTTTGTACTGAGCATTTGATTGCCGCCTAAGTTTTATAAAGTAATCTTTATCAAAAAAAAGTGAGTGAGGCACATGGAAGATCCAAGTTCTATCTTGGGCTCTTGGCAGTTGAGTTGGCACTACTGATAATATATTATATATGTCTATAAAACCTTACAGTACAAGTAAGTGAGTAACATGAATGTTATGGTTAATAACAAATTTATCAAATCATGATATCATAATAAAGCAATTGATATTTCTCATTACAGTAAAACCTTCACAGGGACTAGGGAGTCGACAACGGAGTTAATTTACACAATGTTGTGTCGTAATAGACTTGTCAACCAAGTGGAAAGTCACTCTCATAATCTCAGCCTCTTTAGGATTTTCGGACCCGGTATCAGTGATGCACCACCACCTGCCATTCCCGGGTCCCACTTCCTCCGATCCAATTAAGTATTCTAATTATCTTTCTATTCATCTCCTCACGCAGCGGCAGAGCTGTTCTTCTTCTTAGTTCTCTGACTCACTCACTCGATGGGTTCCAAGCCATGGTTATACCCGGCTCCGACTTACCGTTCTGAACAAAATACTTGGGAAACGGACGACGACGCTCCAGGTCCACGTTGTAGTCATACCCTTACTGCTGTTGCTGCTACTAAATCCCACGGCCCTCGTCTCATTCTCTTTGGCGGCGCTACTGCTCTCGAAGGCGGCGCTTCCAATTCCTCCGCCGGAATCAGTTACTCTCTCTCTCTCTCTTCTTAAATACCACTCAAATTGAGTTGTTGCTAAGTTTATTTGAGTTGGCTGTTGTGTTGTGTTTTAGGATTGGCTGATGTTACTAATTCTGTTCATTGTTACGATGTTCTTACTCGAAAATGGACTAGGTTAGTGTTTCATTTTGATTAAATTTGAATGTTTTGAAGCTCTAGATTGAATAAAAGTGAACAATTTTGGATTTTAATTTTGCAGAATTCGACCAGCTGGAGACCCGCCGTCACCTAGAGCTGCTCATGCTGCTGCTGCTGTTGGTGCTATGGTCGTTTTTCAGGTGAATTATGGACTAGAAATATGTAATCTTTGTTTTTAAGCTTTAAAAAAAATGTTTGTTGAAATGTGTATAGTTTATGAGTTTGTGGTGTTTTCGTAGGGTGGAATTGGTCCTGCTGGGCATTCTACAGATGATCTATATGTGCTTGATATGACTAATGAAAGATTTAAGTGGCATAGGTCAAGAAATCACTGCATTCAGCTATTTGTAAATTTGGTTTCAACTTAAGTTTATTAATTCAAATTTTGTTTTATGTTGTAATAGACTTGTTGTTCAAGGCCCGGGTCCTGGGCCTCTCTATGGACATGTCATGGACTTGGTTGCTCAGAGATTTCTTGTTACTGTCAGTGGAAATGATGGTGAGCAAATTGTATTTTACTTGTTAACCTAATTAGATTCTATGAATTAGAGGCAATGATCATATAGTGATTAGAAGCTAGTTGACGGCCAAAAAGTATTGCATGAAACTCTTGCATTAGGTAATAGGTATTCATCTCTTTTTCACACCCCATTAGTGCCGCAACATGTCATGTCCATACTCATAGCACCAAACCGCTCATTCTGAATTTATATCTTTTATTACAATTCTGAAATCAAAGAAGAAAGCTTGTGCAAAGGTGTATTTCGTAGTTGTTTACAACTTGCAATAAAAGATATAAATTGCAATTCTGAAATCAAAGAAGAAAGATTGATACAAAGAGATGATTTACTAAATGAAGAAAATTTAAGTTTATTCCTCAAAGAACAAAGAAAGAAAACAGGACTGACTGATACTTCTAAACTGAAGTTACATCACATATGTATACTACTTCTTCACTATACCATGACTTAGACCCACTTCACCATGACTTGGACTCACTACTCCACAACTTATTCAACTAGCAGCAATTTAACAAACTTCTAGATAAACTCTAGACCAATCAAATACATAAACATTATCAGCTGCTACTAAGGACTACGATACCATACTAGCTAGGCTGCACTAATTGTAACATCCTGCTGCTTCCAGTAACTGCATAAGCTTACTAACATCATAGTTTGGCTTTATAGACCAGTAATTGAAGAATTATGTATTTTGTTGCTTGTTTTATCTGAAATTACTCAACTTGTATGGCATGCGAACTTTGTTTTGCGGATAAAAGAATTTTCATGCAAACATAAAAATTTGGAATAAGTGCTTTGTTGGTGCAGCTTGTTTCATTGAATTCTCTCTTATTCCTTTTAGCTCAGATGTGGTAAAAAAAAAAAAAAAGAGTTCACCAATAGCTTTTATATATGTTGCTCTTGGGGACTGCCTGCTAATACATTGCACCACATTTTGCCAATTCAAAACACGCTTATATATACCTGCAAATTCTAGCAAGCCACACCACATTATTTAGAGAACACAATGGTTGTTGAGGCATGGTCCCGATTCATTCCCCATTCAGTATAATGAACAACAAGGCTGTTTACATGCTTCCACTTCATCATTTTGTCCTTTTTGTAGATAAATATCCTGAGTGAACCAAATCAAATTGACATTCACTCCTTATATTGTTGTAAGTTCATCAAGCGAATAACAATCTCACCTGTATATACACCATACAGCCTGATCAACTAGAACGTGTGTTTTTTCATGATAGTAAACTATGCTTTGTTTAGGTTTTCTTTCAATCTTAGAAGTTCTTGAAGCTATGCAGTACTGTTTTCTAAAAGTTTGCCTTCCAGTTTAAAATATTAAATATTTTAAAGGCATAGAATTCTACTGAAGAAAACCTAAATATGCGATGAAAGTATGAAACTATGTAAACATGTCAAAGACATGCTGAATTTTGTTTGGACTTTGTACTGATGACTTAGATCGTAACATTTGAGATGCAACCTGCTGACCTGTGGTTTGTATGTATATGCACTCCTCACTTTAGGTCCCTTTTTTTCAGTAATTAAGCTGGGGAAGATAAGGCGTTTATGATTACTAGCATCCATACTTGCTTTTGCACCTATGATTTTGTTCTCACTTGAGACTCTTTAGGTTTCACAAATATACCCATGTTTTTCATGTAGGTTCAATATCTGGAACTATCTTAAATTTATGAAGTTGAGCTATTTTGTTTTATGTTTCTCTTTCCAGGGAAAAGAGTACTGTCAGATGCATGGGCTTTGGATACTGCACAAAAGCCATATAGATGGCTAAAACTTAATCCAGAAGGCGACGGACCTTCTTCTAGAATGTGAGATAACTAACATTGTTTATATATTTTTGGTTATGAAGATAATTTGCACTCTATTATGTCTATTAGCTTTTTTTGTGGAGGACATGTAAGAATGTCCCACTTTTTTATTTATGGCTTTCAAGGAAGATATTGCTGAGAGACTTATATCATGTATGTGTAAAATCTTCCTGCGAGATACCCTAGTTTTATTTCCCCATCATTACCAGTAAACATCCTTGCAGACCTGTAGTTATTGTATTGTAGTCTCCCAAAGCTCATGTGGAGGTGTTAGATTAGAATCCAACATAGCTGCTGCTGTTGCTGCTTGAAGCTTTAGGGATTGATACGAGGGAATTACACAAACATTTGACATCAACAACTTAAGGGGCAACTGATTGAGTGAAAATGTACACAACGATTTCAAGAATATTTGTATACTCAGTAGGAGGTACTCGAGGTCAAGTACTCTCTATGTCCTTTCCAAACATCAGATCTTCACTATCAAAGTGAAAGGCATCTTTATGTTATCTTCTTTATTATGAAATGCTCATGATTTACTATGTACTCACTGCACTATCCAACCTTTCTATATATCTTTATTGAGCTATTCATGTAGACTTTATTGCTGACGACCATAAAACTTTCAATTAGCACAAGCTCTGTATTGCAAACAAAATCTTGTGTGTTTGTTATTAGTAACATTAGTATCTATTCACCTTAGGTATGCCACGGCTAGTGCTCGTTCGGATGGGATGTTTTTGCTTTGTGGTGGAAGAGACACTGCAGGCATGGTATGGTCTTCATTTATGGAATTAAATTGGTCAGATGATAGTATTATGTGATGTTGTGATAACCGCTGGCCACATAGTACATCACCGTAGGTTTTGTTTCAAGTTTTTCCTTACATTCGTATACCATCTTATCTGCTTGATGTTCACATTTGCAGCCATTATCAGATGCATATGGATTACTTATGCATAGAAATGGTCAGTGGGAATGGACTCTTGCTCCCGGAGTGTCTCCTTCACCTAGGTATGAACATGCTGCGGTAAGTTGAAGCTGTACAGTTTGTCTTCATACTGGATATGAAATAAATTTATAGATTTTATTGCATGTTTTTAATCAGTTTCTTCTATAGCATGCTTTGTTGTTTTGTCAGTTGTCACATTCTTTGCCTTTTCATAGATGGCTAATGAACATATATTTACTGTTCTCAGGTCTTTGTTGGTCCTCGGTTGCATGTCACGGGAGGTGCCCTTAGAGGAGGTCGAGCAATAGAAGGTGAAGCTGCTATTGCAGGTGGGTTTATGGGTTATAGCGGACGACATACAAATGTTTCAATATAAACTAAATTGCTATTCTTTCAATTCTGTTTCACAGTGTTGGACACTGCGGCTGGAGTTTGGTTAGACAGAAATGGTATTGTTACTTCCTCCCGCACAACCAAAGCTCCCTCTGATTTAGATGGCTCATTGGAGCTTATGCGTCGTTGCCGCCATGCATCTGCCTCTGTTGGAGTCCGGATATATATTTATGGTGGTCTTCGAGGAGGTAAATATATCTGCTGAATGGTACATGTTTAAAATACTGTGTATTCGTTTTTCTCTTAGATTGTTCGTTAAAAATATTTTTGATAACCATTACTTGACGCAATGCTGTATGTTTTGATCTTCAAATGACGAAACCAAATCATAATACATATATAGCAAGTACAAGATTTCTCTCTACCCATGGGTAGCTGTGTTGTGAGATCATAGTACCATAGATTTTAGAATTTGCATTTTCATAAAGGCTTCTCAGTTATGAGATTTTGGTAGATATCTAAGCTTACACATATCATAGGTTCTAAAATAATATTATGAAAAATGTTATTTTATCAGCTTCTATTTAGATTGGATTTGATAGTTACCGAAAATTGTTAGTTGCTTGTAAATTGTACATTCTTTTTCTTGCTATTGTTTGTTTTTTTGGATGCTACACTGGAGTTTCTTCTTATATGTGTGTGTGCACATATGTAGAGTACAAATGGAATTTTTTTTTGCCCACCTTGCTTCAAATTGTTATGCCTCAGACAGGGCTTGAGTTTATTAATAGGTTTAGCTGTCTTATCTCCTGCCGTATATCCGAACATTCTATGACTTGGTCGTGCTGTTTTAGAATTTTTTTTAATGTATGCATGCAGTCACTGTCAACTCTTATGGGTTAACAAACATTTTGTTATGCAGATGTACTGCTTGATGACCTGATTGTTGCAGAAAATTCACCATTTCAGTCAGAAGTTGGATCTCCTATTTTAAATTCGGAGAGAACTCCTACCACACCAAGTTTCAAAACTAATCAGGCTAGCTCAAGTTTATATGCTCCACCAAATTCAGACGAAAGATCAGAGATCCCAGCTTCTGGTGATATGAGGTATTCCGATATTTGCTTTAAAACTCTCTTTTTCTTTCCCTAAATTTCACAGCAATTGGGTCTCATAAACGTTGATGGCACTCTTGCTTATGACAGTGTTGACAAGTCCACTAATACGTTGGAGGAGGCTTCTGCTGCTGAAGCCAAGGCAGTTAGTGCTGTTTGGCAAGCTGCGAAAGCAGCATCTACCGATCCCGAAGAAGGAACATCTGGATCTGACAAGCGCTCGCTTATCCCAGAGACCTCAGATGGAAGTGACACCGAGGCAGATGTCCACCTTCATTCCAGAGCTGTATGTGCTTTTCCCTTGTCACAAATTTATGGGGATTTCTGTGTACCTTGTTGTAATTTCTAGATTATTCTGAGTTCAGGTGGTGGTTGCCAAGGAGACTATTGGTAATTTGGGTGGCCTTGTTAGGCAGCTATCTTTGGATCAATTTGAAAATGAAAGCAGAAGAATGAGTCCCATGAATAGTGACCCTACATATCCTACAAAAAAATTCTTCACCAGGCAAAGGTCTCCCCAAGGATTGCACAAAAAGGCAATAATTCTGAAACATTTATATATTTTTGTGCATGTGCGCAAACACGTGGTAATTTAAGTCTCAATCCTCCTAATATCCTTGGTTTCCTTGCTTTATTGCAGATAATTTCTGCATTGCTCAGACTTCGGAATTGGAAGGCTCCTGCTAATAGAAATTTTTTTCTGGATTCTTATGAAGTCGGAGAACTTTGCTACGCAGCAGAGCAGATATTTATGCACGAGCCGACTGTTTTACAATTGAAAGCTCCTATTAAAGTATTCGGTGATCTTCACGGCCAATTTGGTGATTTGATGCGCCTATTTGATGAATATGGATTTCCTTCAACGGCAGGAGATATAACGTAAGTATAAAACTATAAATTAGTGTCTATGCAACTTTTCGTATTAGCAAATCAGTGAATAATATGAGCCAAAATCCCAGATAAGCTCTTCCAGCTTTTGGAGTACTACGAAAATGAATATGTTGATTATTGACTATGTGCTAGCGTCTCCAATTCAGTAGTTGAAGTGGATGGAGTAATGACTAGTAAACTTTTCAAAGTATTGAAGACGATAGTATTAGTGCAATATTGGAGCTTTTATTTATGAAGAGCATATACATTTGAAGCTTAGAGTAGAGATGCCAAAAAAACAAAAAAGCTCCATTGGCAGATGTCAAGGAGAGATAAACTAAACTAACAGGTCCCAGCCGATTCAGCTTCCAAGTTGATTGGATAGAAGACCCACACCCTTATGCAGTTATTCCCTATCTATGAGATGTTTCATAAAATTAGCTAATACTTGGGATAACGGAAAATCAAGAACACAGCTTCTGGAGAGGAACTCAATTATTGAATCTAGCTGTAGACCCCAATTGGAAAAAGAATATCATTCCCTATTTATGGGATACTCCACCAGTTGTTGAACTGGTCTCTTCCTATCTGGAGACATCCTCCTATTAATATCAATATATCTAGTATTTTGATCAAATAACCTATTTAACAGGGAATATCAAATCCCCATTCACAATCTTCATCATTTTTATATCGGTAAAAAACCCGTATAAACGATTGATTTAAAATCTGATATGATAAAGGGATTCTCCAAATTCTAGTGCATTTCCATCACATCCTTTACATTTAGAGTCCAAGAACTATCACTATCCATTAGTATCATCTCATTCATCATCATTGATATTCAATGGTAAAAAGAGTATTTAATTTACTTAAAGTTTATTTTGTGAGGGACAACCATAATCATTTTGTTCGGTACGGCAATTTCATAACCTCATTGTCGTATTCGTTTCTTGAATTAAACTATCACCTTGTGCATGCTACAACTGCCAACGGCAGACTTTTTTTTATAGGGACCAATCGGGTATCTTGCGGTAGTTTTCACTACTCATTTCTTGTTGAGCGGTCTGGATCATTGCCTTTGGATCTAATCAAGCATATATACTTATGCTCTTATGTAGCATCCTCAATGAAGACTATTTATTGTCTCAAGTCAACAGAATTCCAGAATAGTTTGCCTTTGTCACACTAGTTATCCTATTTGTTATATCAGGTATATCGACTATCTATTTTTGGGAGATTATGTTGACCGTGGGCAGCACAGCTTGGAAACTATAACCTTGCTTTTAGCTCTAAAGGTAACTTTGTGTTTCAAGTAACAAGTTATGCACTAGCTTTTTTTTTT
>JABWDY010036981.1:1529-18486 GCA_013358455.1 Thalictrum thalictroides | reverse complement strand
ATAACAAACTTTTTTTTTTGATAAGAAACTTAATTGCTGATTGAATAAATATGTTTTTAAAAAATTTGTTTTGCTATTCAGAAATGATTTGCAGCACAGTTTACGGAACTCTTGTCCTCCACTTTTATATAATTCTTCAATTTTATCAATAAATATTTTTGAATGTAAAAAAAAAAAATGTACAACAATTTTTTCCAAAACAAACTAAAGGGCAATTTGGGACTTCATTTAATATGATGAAGAAGATTCAATGTACAACCAATGAACCAAATGACCATTGAAAATAAAACATTTCAACAAGTAAGTTGGTAATTTATATATCTGAATAACAATAACAAAATATATAGACCATTCTACATTCTAGTAATTTCAGATTACTACATGTAATCATGTATGACTAAGTAAAAATAATAATAACCAGCAGTACAAAACTGAACCAAAAGACAGCAGGTTTGGATCTGGTATAATACTACTACTACTACTACTACTCATCATCATCATCACCTGATCCAAACAATGAAACCCTGTTGTACAAGAGAAACAATATGAGGATGAGAATGAGTGCAACACCAACAGGAGATCCACTAAGACGATGAATGGAATCCGGTTCACCGGTAGAGAAGCCTGAGAATGCGGTGGCTCGATCGGAAGATAAGAATTGAATGACTAAGAGAAGAGCTATAGGAACTAAGAGAAGTCCAATAGGACTTAAGATCTCTGCAATGGCTTCAGTTAAAGCTTCACCACCATCACCAAGTAGAAATGGAACTATAACTACTAAACTAACTACTACAGCTAGTATTATACCATGAGGTGCTGTACCTCTTCTTTCTTCTTCTATCATCTCTTTTTCTTTTTCTTGCAAGCTAAGTATGAAGAGAAAGGAACAAGTCTTCTTCTGGTTTATTAGGAGGTTCTTATTTACAGTCAATTGTATAAAACCATAATATATTCACAAAAGAATAATATAGTTGTTTCCCTCAAAAAATAAAAAAAATACTCAAATATATAAATGTTTGAGATCTAGGTCCATGGGTCATGAAGCCTCAAATTATTAAGCTCCAAGTGGCGCATTGTTAATGGTTTATTTGTTATTTTTACTTATTACCTTCATTTTGCATCCAACCATTCAGAATGCTGTAATATAGATTGATGTGAGCAAAATATATCCTCCCAAAAACAAAAGTATGTACAATATACTGTAATATAGATCCTTGAAATCGAAATAAAGGGTATGAATCCACTGTTCTGGATTATATATAAGAGTTGAGTTCTAGTATTGTAAAATGTGAAAGCTGTACAGAAAAAATGAGAGAAATCAATGCAAGGTGTGAAGGAGACAAAGAGACATTATTTCTCAAAGAAAGCTCTTTTCATCAATGTAAACAAAGACAAAGAAAACACCCCATTATCTTTATTATACATTAGATGATAAATCACCCAATGTTGGAAGATGTTCTGTATAGGGACTGTTTAAGAATAAAGTAAGAAACTGACATTGAACCATTTTGTTAGATGGTCTAAAATGACTAAAATAGATCTCTTATACAACTGGTAATAGGCTACCGAGGAAGGCTAAATGTAATGGTCTGTCAATCTTATTATCGTAGGCCCCTGTCTAATAAATTCTGCAATGCAAAATCAAAATACTGATGATCCTTTTACAACTCTAATCATCATCATCTACCATTGTTAGAGATTCAGAAATGAGCAGCCAAGGTGTCCAGGCCTCAATTCCTACTAATGACTATTGGAGAAATCATGCTTCTAAAATTCCAAGATTTTTGAGAACATGATGGTTAAGTAAACTCTGACATAAGAAATATTTCACAGAGCAATTACAAAACAGATGTGAAGAATATATCTGACGAAATTTTAACAACAAAATACAGAGGTCTCACCAATCAAATAGGGAGATAGATGGATGGTCCCCCATGCAACTAGTAGAAAACTAATGTCTCCAGAAACCAAGAAAATTAAAGCTGATTTGACTGCAGGGAAAGGCAGTAGAGTTGGCAAACAATACACAACCGGTTTCACTTCTTGCAAAAACCATTCTTATTCTCAGGTCAAAAGATGATGACCAATGTCTTTGCGTCAATGATGCACTTTGCTCTCAACACCGTTGTCACCTTCTTTTGCCTTCCGAGCAGCAGCTCTTATCTGACGTTGTTCCTCTTTGTAAATACGGTTCCTTCGCTGGTACTGCAATAAGAAGTACAGATCTATCAAAATTTGAGCCACAAACGCATAATAATCAACCTAACCAAAACTTAACTCATCTTTGATCCTACACAAGTCCACTACAAGTTTTAGCACAACTCCACACTGGTCCTCTTGATAGTTAAGCAGCAGTCATATAGGACTAGTGTGTAAATTTGCTAGATGGTTTATATGGAAAACTCTTAGATGTGGCAGATGTTTCCTCGTTAGGAGTTGAAACCCATCGTAGAGCTGTCCTTCCATCCATTTATGCTTGTGGCACATCCAATGAGCAATGACACTGACCTAAATAAGTAATAACAGTTCATAACTTCATACTGATTATGATTAACTTAACCAAGGTAGATTCATGTCCATTTGCACATTCCAACACGGTTCACCACAATGTAATGAACCAATCGAACCCAATATGGAGTTTAGGACCTTCTATGGTGTGTCTGAGTGTCTGATCAATTATGGACATCGAAGGCTTGGTCAACGTAAACTACATGCTTGATTTTCAAAGGATTTGGTCTGAGGAAAGCTTAATGTTAAGGCCAACAATTGACTTCAGTTGCACCTCCTGCAGCTGTCATCATGTTAATTTTGGTGCATCATGTAGATTTCAATAAGAACCAGTTTCAACATTCTCATACCAAGTTTGAGGGTTACCAAGTTGTAATAAAAATACGCATACTTGTGTTGATGTCCATAACATATATGTAGTGTCTGACACAATTCGTACATAATTTTAATAACAGATCCTATTGGATTGAGTTTGCATGTGTTTGAAAGAAGAGGTGCAACTATGTCTGAAAGTGAAAGGACAAATCCCTAGAAGTTCATAAGTTTGTCAAGTAATTGATTTAAAGGAAATCCCAACAACTTATCAGCAATCCCATTATAATATCACCGTCCAAACAAAACTCATTACCACTGCATATTATCGAGATACCAGTGATAATAATTTCTGTCCATACAAACTCTTATCTTTAAGTAAAGAAGAAAAAAGAAACCCAATGGATAGCCTTTGTAACACATTCCACACATACTAGTCAAAAGTCTTTGGATTTAAACTAAACTCAGAATATCCACTGACTACAATATCATCATAGCTGTTAGGTAATATGGGTTGGAGTTAAGTGGAATTATCCTAATGTCTTATTAGACATGGTTAGGTAAAACTTAATTTCCGTTTATGTATGAATGAGTGTTAAGAAACTGGAAAAGCAATAAGTAAAAGGAAACTGTCCAGGCATGCTTGGAACATGATAGAAAGGTAAACTACTAAGTCTCTCAAACAGCCTGATAAGATCTCTAATCAAGAGATTTGTTAATTTATGCCTCGTAACTAAGCCATATGACATGGAGGTTAGTGGAAGAACTCCGCTAAGAAAACATATGACTACTCAATGAGGCAAATCCAGACCAATCTAGCTAAGCTCATAGATAATAACTATGAATTCATTAACTAAACTGTTAGTGAAATTATAATTTTGGATAAAATAACTAAAAATAAAGAGGTCCAGCGGATATTAAAGTTGTCATCAGACAATGCATTTGTCTTAGGATTACCAACATAGTAGATATTATTATATGCGCTGAGGGGGTGTACAGGACAATAGAAATGGATCTATTTTGTTGAATGAAATTAGAGAAGTAATAAGTGGTTTTATTTGATCATATTCATATATGTGAGCTTTTAGATTACATTATTGGGTATTCTAATGTCGAACATCATATGCAAACACTAACAAAAATAAAATCAAATATTGAGGATTCTAATGTCTAATTGACAATATTACAATTTTTTTTTTTATCTAACAATAATTAAATCCTCAAAATCTCCATTTCAGGATTGTTTCAAGATGATGGATAAACAAATTAGAAGAAATCAAAGAATTGAAAATGTTAGGGTTTGAAATTGGTTTTTACCTCTTTGGCGTGGTGAAGACACTCAATGTAGTCTTCACGAAGAAGAGCACAATCTTTAGGTTCTCTACAACGTGACATACACTCGCTGAAATCAATCCAGAAATCGTAACACCTTCCTTTGTTTCCTGTTATTCCCCAACCTGATGCCATTCTCTCTTCTCTCTCTCTCCTTCTTTGAGTCTGTCAGATCACTAGATCAGATGTTTAGCTGAAGAAGAAGGTGGGTTGGATATCGAGTTTCTACTGGCCTGGGTTGGATACTTGGAGTTTGGGTTTAAGTGGTGGGTATCCATACTGTAGATACCCGGCCCAAATATTATAGTCCAGTTCCTTTGCCAGTGCAACTATCCGAACAGAAATGGAAATGGGAGTTGCTGCTGGTTTGCTTCTAGAGTTTTAGGTTCCACTGACTTGTCTGTTGTAAAGCATATGTTACTTGCATGTATCTGAATATATATTCATTAGCCCTTCCATGGTTGTAAAAGTCCGATCGACCAGTCTGCCCATTAGGTTAAAAGTAATGGTCAATTGGTCATTCCTTAACTATTTTGTGATGTATCCTTGGAGACCGAAGAACTATGTGAAGTTGCTGCTGATCTTAGTCTTGACAGTAACTAACGCAGTACTTGAAGAGATCCCAAGAAGTACGTGAAATTGTTCAGTTGTTGCTGATCTTAGTCTTGACAGTAACGCAATACTTGAAGAGATCAAAGTAAACCAATGGAGGACTGAAGGATCAATTCGATCAGTGGAGAATAACATTAACATGTCAGTGTGCACCAGTGCACCACCAATGACCAAACAAGCAGCACGAGTGTCCTCCACCTTTGTATAATTTGTCGAGCTTATCAATAATTTGCCTTGAGATATCCATCCATGAATGAAAATCATGTGGTAGTGCCGTAGTGGTACACTGGTACTACATTTCCCAGCTAAGTCCAACTTCATTGTTGTCTTTTTTCTCAGATCGAGCATCAATAATCAGATTGTTTGCAAATGTGAACTCGTGACAGACAAATTTGGGTCCACAACCTACAGTATACATATCCTTTCTCACTAACACCCTTTGTCTGCCATTCTGTGATTCAAGAAACATCCAAAAACATTATTCAGCCTTTAGAGCCTACAGAGGTATATGTCAAATTTGATGCATGTATCAAAGTACAAACATTAAATGGTCAACAAAATCCACACTTCATCACATTGTATCAACTATCAACTATCAAGTACACACTGATATGTTGTTCTCTTGAATGCATTATAGTATTATACATACCAGTTTAAAAATGTCATTTCATCCAATCTTTCTAGGAAGTAGCTACTAGCTTAACTAGGGGATGGTGGCTGAAATGCCATATGAACCTGTTCACTTTCCTTATTGATAAGTTTGTTTTCAACTTGGGATTCTTTTAGGATTGGGATTTGTCACGGAAGTGATATATGTGATGCTAAAGTTCTTCAGTAATAAAACAGCAAAATCAAAGTCGTTTTCATGACAACCTCACACAGTTTCGCAATGTCAACTTCAACAGGGAACGTGTCTTTTTCTCTTTTTGTTTTGGAGTGCTCCTAGGGTGGTGGGTGAATGTGAGGTTGTCACAAACTCACTATCACAAATCACAACAGATAAGAGGAAGAGACAACTTAACCCAAAAACACATCAATTATACCTTAAGGTTAGGAGTACCTATTCTTTGAAGAATTTGGTTGACACAGGCACACTGTCTGTGAACAACTCAACAGAGTTTTCAAAGAATCTTCTTGTGATAACATGGTTTACATAATAACCAAACTCATCACATGCTAATGTGCTGAGGCCTAACCATTTTTGTTACTGCCTAAACGAATGAAGTAGAAATACATGTTATAAGGATGCCTAGTTACCTTAAAGACCCAAACAATGCATGAAAGTCAGCTTACAAGTGTTGAGAAAAGCTTACAGATAACTGAACATGTGTAGAATATCCCAAAGATTGGCAGCAGATGTCAAGGAAAAACACACCATCTCTCTATATACCCTTTCCGTAACCATGTTACATCTTAGTCTGTTACCTGTATAAGACAAAAAACACATCAGGAATGACTATCAATTTATATGTGGTTGCTGCAAAGACATGGGAAATACAGACAGTTCTTCTACCTTCTCCCTGCACTTGGTTTCAATTCTGAACAGAGAAAATTCACCCTTACATCCCGAGATTCGCGTGATATGGACAGATCACCAAGAGATAGACAACCAGAAACTTACTGCCAAGGCCCACAGCATGAACTGTGGATCAGTTAGTAGAGCAGAGAACTGATGTGGTCCTTACGTAGATAGTACTGCTGTTAACTGGACAAAAACTCCCAACATAACACCATCTCACAGTCTACCACCTCTGCCATAGATTTGTCAGATACCAAAAATCCTAAGAAAAAGGAGTGCAGTTATAATGAACTGCTAGCTGCACAGCAGTAAACTGACCTAAAGGGAAAAGAAAGAAATTAAATGAAGAAAGTTTTTTCTGTTATGAATGCCTTTCCCCCCTTCCGAAATAGATGTCACAGTTATAAATCTTTTCTGTAGCTAACAGGCGATGAAGAGGCCAATACAAATTTAGTTTTTGGCTGAACAGTCGCAAAGAAAATTTACACTCGTGTTTCTATATCTTTGCAACATCTCTCTGTCACTCTCCCATTTTCATATATCTTCTATATCTTTTCTGCCTCTTATCATTCTCATGAAATTTACATGTCTCACACTTCCATGGAGGTCTACCATTCTAAGCCTGTTTACCTTGATTCAGAGAAACTAGATTTTCAATTTATTCGAGTCTTCGTAGTTCAAGTAAACCAGTACATCCTTAAATTCCTGGAAGACCCAGAGACCCGTAACTCTTTGCGACAGAGATGCACTTCCAAGCTTCAGATTCAAAAGCAGGAATTTTTTGAATTCTCTGAACACTCGGTGCTGTCTAATCTATACTGGGGTATAGAAAGCATTGAGGCAGCAATCCAGGCAAAATGGCCCGAGGAGAAAATCTCAAGGCTGAAGAGTTCTGAGAGAATGCTTCAGGTTCCAGCATTAATTCAAGAGCATGGCAGCACTGGTGGTATTCAGAATAATTATCTGATTTCTTGTTCCTACTTCTACCTCTCCCTCGTTCGGAAGCTCCAGAGGGATGATTGGCAGGTCACGTTACACTTTCTTCATGCTATGTTGATTCATCCACGGCTTGTTCGAACAGACTTCATGCCTGAACTCTGGGAGAATGTCATCCTTCCTCAGCTAATGAGCAGAAAACTACAAAGTCGACTGGGAGAGTTGCAGTCGGAGTCTCGTGTTGATTTCTTTGATAGTGCATTTGATGAGCCAACCAAACAGCTTGCAAGGAGATACAAGGATCGACTGATGTATTGTCAAGTCATGTTATATGGGGACAATCCTCATTGGAACTTGGGAGAAAGAATTGCTCAACTGGATGAAGAATCACAAAGTTTCACGTAAATTATCTACTCCCTTTTTCATAATGAAAAACTGTCAACATAGAGAATTTGGGATATAAACTCTACATGTATTACAACACAATTAAAATCAGGCTTTATAATTTGTGTTCAAAGTAGTAGAACACTATAAGATCCGAAAATAAACCATTGGATTTCAAAAATTGATGAACGACATAAATTCAAATGATTAAATAAGCTATTACACCCTCAATAAAAGATGAGAAATATCAATTGGAATTTGAGATCTTTAGACTTTTCATATGGTATACAAAACTTGCATTGAAACCAACTAAGCATTGCTAGACTTCCCATAGACTATAGTAGAACTAGAAACAACAGAATTCACAGGTTAAAAGGATAATACATAACGGATAAAAAAGCAACAAGAACTTCTCTTGAATGGAATTTACAGTGAAATATAATTATTAGTGAAACTCGGATGTTCGTATTAGGCCTGCAGTGGACTTATCAAATTGAACCCAATAGTCTAGGCCGTATGCCAAGTTCAGGAACATGAACTTTGAAGGCGCAGGTGTAATTTTCATTATCCCTCATTTAGTTCACTTATTGGAATATTACTAAATCAATATTCTTGAAAGCAGTGTTAAAATCACATGTTGGTGTCTATCATGATCTGCTGTACACGAAACATTTCAAGAACTGTTATAAACTTATAATCAGAACAATATTTCCGTTATCATACAAATTATTTTTCTGTGAAGACTTTCCATTGTTCCGTGAAATAATAAGAGGATGAATATATATAGAATTTTAACAGCTATATGGAGTGTGACAAAGAACATGGGTAGGATTCTCATTATAAACATTACTTTTTTGTTCGTAGATACTATTGAAATTAGTATTTATGCTGAAAACCTTGTTTTATAACACCAATGATTAAGGCGTTTTCTTAAACTTATGTGTTAATTTACTTAAAATACATCAGTTAAGTTGATTATATAATTTTTCCTGACTGACCATTAATTGATATAAGTGCTCATATCAAATGTTTGGTTGTGTTAATTTATGAGCACATCCTACAATTACTTTCTGAGTTTTTATAAAAAAGGTTCAAGTAGTTTCAATTTTTTTTTTCACTTGCTAATAAGTATATTGCAAATATCATCCTGACATATGATTTCGACTGATACATAGAAAGCAACCTCAATTGATTTATTGATCGTTACTGAAAGGAAAGCCTTACCAGTGTGTTTTGTTGATATCTGTCAAAAGCATGCTTTAGTGAAAGTCCAATGTCTTTTCATGATTTCGCAGCATCAACTAATTCCTACTCCTGAACAGGTACAGTACGTCCACCAGCAGTGAATCTACGGATTCAACTGATCATGGAAATGGCTGGCCACAGTTTCAGGATGTAAGCCTTGGCATATTTTTTATTTCTGTGATTTCCATCAGTGAGTCTATGGTAAAAATAAAATCAGCAACAATAGTAAATCAGTGTTTGTGGAACTATTTGCAAGAAAGTGTTTTCAAGTACCAGGACCTAGTTCCTGTCACCAATAGGCACGAGTGATGCAGACGAAGACACTTCAGAGACTGTCAATCTGGCAAATGATTACATATACCCTTCCAGTCTTCTAGTTGCTTACCCTTAGCATCTTTTATAATTTATATGTTCATTTGCACCACCCCTCACTTGAAGGGAATGAATATCCAATGATTGTTTGTTAATATAGAAATCTGTAAATTCACTTACATGACCTCATTAGTTTGTGCACAATGAAACTGATTCAGTGTGAGAAGGTGCATCCACTTGATATCCAAGGCAGCAGGACGGAGAAATTCACTGGAGCAAGTGCTTGCATAGTCACTTGTCAGATAGAAAGTACTGCACCCCAAGATGATGGGAAAGCTCTTCATGACAAACTTAATGAATTTCATAACAGTGATGCAAAAGCAACCTCTGCTGTGAAATCCCTTCAGGAAATGCTTAAAGAGTCTCAATCAGACACCCCTGTTTCTTCCTGTTCATATGATTCACCAGATGGAAGCCCTAGTAACATGGAGAAAAGTAATAGTTCAGAGGTAATATTCCAAAGGAGTTCCCAATGATTCAGTTACAAGTATTTCTAAGTGAAGTTTACTTCAATCTTTCCAACGATTACTGCTAAACTATAAACTGTCTAGTTATAATAAGTTTGTCGGAACTCGGAAACATATATAGGTCCTCTCTTATCCTCGTATTTGTTTTTTGTTTTTTTAGGTAATAATTTCTGGTAATAACTTTCTGGGTGATACAAAATATTTTTGGAAATCATTTGTGTTCTTACTGAATAAAACTTCACAATAGTGCTAAAACCTACATGCCAGGACACAGAAACTTTCTCCAAGATATTTCCTACATCAGATTATCCGAGTGGTTATAAATCACAAGACTCACATGTTTTTTTTTTCTTTGTGAATCAGAAAAGTGCGGATAAGATAGAAGGCTTTGGGTCGAGACTGTCCACAACAGAAGCAGATAAGTCACAACCCGAAATCAGTCATAGGTACTTTTCGAATAAGTGTAAGATTACAATATTAAACTAAATCCATCTTCTGAACTACTAAATTTACCAACATAAATTATGCAGATTGCAATCTACTTGTTCAATATCAAAGCCAGAATGCATAAAGTTGAAATCACCAGAAGCTACTGAATATTTAATGCAAAAGGATGATTATGAAGTTTATACAAGTTATTTCTTCCCCGGAAGAATCCTCAGTTCCATCAGTGATTTGAAATTACCCAGCTTAAAAACAGGAGATATTGGTTCAGATACCGTTTCGAAGCATGTAGAGGGCACAAATCTAAGAAGGCCAGAAAAAAGTGATTTCAGGCTCTTTGACCACTCCCGATCAATGAATAACTATAGCTTCATTCACAAGGATCGCCGTGGAAATTCGGCAAGGAGAAGTCAAGATTTAGTTAGGAGAAAGAGGTTGAGCAAAACAAACGTACATTCTGAAAAAGATGAGCCTATTGAGATGATGCAAATATTTGAGCATGCAATTTCAAAACTATGCTTCTCAGAATTGGTTGGGCAATGTGAAGAAAACATTGTTGAAGTTTCTGTCATTTGGGAAGTACTGAATAATAAATCAGAAGCAAGATATAGTCTGTTAAAGGATGAAATTCTTGATCGCTTGTTAAATGCGATTTCAACTTCCCAAGAAGAAAATATTATAAGAGCATCAGTCTTTATATTGACAACTATAATATCGAAGAACAAAGCAGTTATAGAAGACATTAAGAGAAGGGGTTTGCGTTTGTGCGATTTGGCAAGCGCACTGAAACGAAATGTACATGAGGCAGCTATTTTGATATATATGGTAAATCCATCACCCAAAGAAATAAAAGCCTTGGAACTTTTACCAGCACTCTTGGATGTTGCTTGCACTTCAAACAGAGGCGTACCCATATCGATTCAGCTCACACCACTAGCAGCATCATTGATGATAATTGAAGTATTAGTAACCGCATTTGACTTCACTACAAACAGTATGCATTTGGCAGCAATTAGTTCAGCTTCAGTTGTTACACGACTAGCAAATGCTGCAGCAGATAAGAATACAGAAGAGATCATTTCTTTAGCTGCAATTCTTATAAAATGTATGCAGTATGATGGGAAATGCAAAAAAATACTATCTCAATTCACTTCGATGGGCCCATTTATACGTCTTCTCAGAAGTAATGAAAAAACTGCTAAGATCACTGGACTTAGATTTTTCCATGAAATTCTCCAAATGCCAAGGTATTCATCTTTTATAGCTACTACCTACTACTGTAGGGCCTTTAATTTTGTTAAATGTTAGCTTGTGTTGATCTTTCACAAGTTACTATGGCTTTATCGTAAATTTCTATATTTTGGATTCATATGTATCAGGTCATCAGCAATTCGTCTACTGCATCAGATACAAGAAGCTGACAGCCTTAACACTACACATGCATTGATGTCCAGCATTCAAAACTTAGAACCAGAGCACCAAATCTTAGCATCAAACCTGTTGCTCCAACTAGACATGCTGGTAACAGTGAGATTTCAAATTCAATTGTAGGAACAATATTCTCTGACATATGCAGTCCCAAGATAAACACAAGTCTAGGAGTATATCCTGCACTCGCAATAGCTTACATTGCCAAATAATCCTGGGCAATAAGTACATATGTATGTTCCTTAGTAAGGCAGTTTCTAAGTGACAAAAAACTTCAGGACAGCCTTGGAATGTGTTTACTTATTGTAGCACCCCGGGGATTTGTCCTCACTCATCCCGAGAGTGCTGAGCACCATAGTGCTCATGTATGTCGATATTGTCCCTATTCTGGGTAGACGGTTTTGGATTAGGGCCCACCCACTCGGTCTTTCCCTAAAAGGCTTTAACAATAGTAAGGGTATGATTCAGCTCAAAATACTACCACTACAACCACTCTTAGGCCTGTGGGACTAAACCCGACTAAACCCAAACTCTGGGGTATTACACTTATCTAAAAGAAAACCAAAGGTCAACTGGTAAAACCTTTGGGTGATGATACCAAAGGTCCGGGGTTCAAATCCCGCTAGCATTATTGAGTTATTGATCTCATTAAACAAGAATAAGTAATAGATCTCTTGGGAGAAATCTACCTATCTAAAAATCAAGATCACCTTGAATTAGAGCCATCATATGGCACAAGAAGGAAGAAGGACCTCTTCCTGAAAGCCATCCTCAAGCTAATTTCATCATAGATTTAGACTGTATGTTTTATTGCAATTATAACAGCACTGGAAGATTAAACTCAATCACTAGACAATAAATGCTGCAGGAAGATTCATCTGGTACAAGTTTATTTAGAGACGAGGCAATGGAGGTCCTCCTCAAAGCAATAACATCTGAAGAAAGCTCAGAACAACAAGTTTTTTCTGCATCTATTTTGTCAAATATTGGTGGAACATATGCTTGGACAGGAGAACCATATACAGCTGCATGGCTTGTGAAAAGAATAGGTTTAACATCCAAGCATCACAGTAATATGATACGAAACTTTGACTGGTCAGATCAAAGCTTACATGTGAGCACAGATATGAACAGTTCCTTTGCAATGTCCAACTCACATTTATGATGAATTGATATATGTATAATGATTATGTCGCATATGAAGCAGAGACACATGATCTTGCAGGATGGTGGCATAGATGCATGGTGTAGCAAGGTTGCACAAAACTTCATCACCATCGGAAATCCCATCTTTTGTGCCCTCGAAAAGGGGTTACAGAGCAAAACAAGGTGTGTCTCACGGGATTGTCTCATAACTGTTGCCTGGCTTGGATGTGAAATTGCAAAAATGAGTTCAAGTGACATTAGATATTCAGCCTGTCAGATTTTACTAAGTGGAATTGAGCAGTTTCTCCATCCAGGAGTGGATCTGGACGAGAGGCTTCTAGCATGTTTGTCTGTGTATAACTATGCTTCTGGTGAAGGTAGGGTTTATCTCAAATCTTACAGATCATTTCTTTACAAAGCTTAAACTACCCACAAAGACCTTCACTGTTATGGTCTATAAAAACTTTACCCCCAGTCCACTTTTTACGAAACACTAACCCATTTTACGTCAGTCTAACCATTTTTTTTTTTTAAACTTTTGATAAATATTAGTACATCAAGAAGAAGGCCCTATAAGAATCAGTCTGACAACCATTTCCCCATAACCCTCTCTACACACTATCCCCTCAAATAAATCAAATATTCAAATCCCAATTAAAATGACCAGTCCGCAATCCCTATCTACCCTCTAATACTCTATCTGTCATGACAGGACTAGCACCCCTCAGTTTATCATTAACAGTATTTACTAGAAAGGAAACTTTGTATCTTTTCTAAAGACACTTATAACTCACTCCAAGAGTCATTTATCAAAAGCATATATGATAGTTATAACTACTGTAGTAAATTGAACAACCATATCACCATTTCATTGAGTGTGAGTACATACCTTGAAAAGTATTAACGTGGTGTCTAGACAGCTGGGCTAACATTTTGTGTACATCAAAAAGGTCTTCCGTGGACTGATACAGGATGATCTACTTCATGCAGGCATGCAGAAACTAATGCATTTTTCAGAAGGAGTGCAGGAATCACTGCGACGTCTTTCAAGCATCACATGGATAGCTGATGAATTATTGAAAGTTACGGAATATTTCCTTCCGGCTAAGTCTGTAAGTCCAGATACACACCTCTGTCACTTTCATTTTGCTAGTGGACTTGATGGAGATCTTCATCCCACTGAAGCCAATGAGAAAATCCAATTGTCATTGTTTGCAAATAAGTGGGCCAATCAGTTGCTAGTTGCAAAAGCTTTATGAGTCAAATCTTTTAAAATTTAAGAAACTCAGCATTGCAAATACTAACGTTTGTTATAAATAAAATATAAATTAAAGGCAAGTGCTAGTGAAGTGACAAAGTAACACACCATAATTAGCATGCCAGGCGATAAATTAGATGGTTCATTCATATAAATGTATAGATAAACTACTGTTTTCACTTTTACTTATAATCTGAATTCTATTCAACCGGAGGCTTAAATAACAAACATACTGACTCTTCTACTATTAAAATGATAAGAGCAGCGAGTTTCTTGTGTCCATACACAAATTCTTGAAGCAGGGTACAACTGTGGAGTGGCCGCATGTGCTCTCATCTACTACAAGGGACATCTTTACAGTGGATACTCTGATGGCTCAATAAAGGTATGCAACTCTCAGGTGCCTGCTACCTAGGAAAAAAAAAACTCTCTGGTGCCACAGTTGAGGTACAAAACAATAGTTCAAGCATGCTGCTGTAGTTTAAACTTTAAAGCCTCTGGATTGTATTCAATTATTAAGCTTCTTTATAAGAGGAAACTTAAGCTACTTGAGTGTTACTTATATTAGGTTGAGCAATAAATCAGAAAATATTTTGCCGCCAAAATGCTAGATAAGTAAATTATGTAAGTTTTTGTACTATGTATGTCAAACTCTAACTATGAGAAGGGAAATAGGTATGGGCCATTGAAGGGCAAACAGCCATGCTTGTGAGGGATGTCAAGGAGCATAAAAAAGCGGTGACATGCTTCACACTTTCTGAACCAGGGGACAGCCTTGTAAGCGGATCAGCTGACAGTACCATAAGAGTGATCACCCAACCATTTCAATATAAGCCTTTTGAGAAGCATGATGTGATACGAAAAACATTATATTCCTTAAAATCTGCAACATATGAATTTTACAGGTCTGGCAAATGGTACAGAGGAGACTGGAGTGTGTTGAAGTAATAGGAGCAAAGGAACCGGTTCACAAATTAGAATCATATAAACAATTTATCTTTGTGGTTA
Organism: Thalictrum thalictroides; assembly: GCA_013358455.1. Taxonomy (NCBI): domain Eukaryota; kingdom Viridiplantae; phylum Streptophyta; class Magnoliopsida; order Ranunculales; family Ranunculaceae; genus Thalictrum; species Thalictrum thalictroides. The sequence continues at coordinate 3,515 of JABWDY010036981.1, read as the reverse complement.
CAAAAAGCCGTGGGGTGAAGGTGAGCGTTGATAGAAACAAAAAACTAATATCAACATTTGGGCAAACTTTTTCCTAGAGCACTCTTTCATAACACACTAACAAACACTATTTCTTTCAGGTTTTCGACACATCAAGAAAAGTCAAAAGTATTTGCAAGAACAAGCATGTGAAGTGCATGGCTATAGTTCAGGGAAAGCTTTACCTAGGATGCACAGACTCAAGTATACAGGTTGGTCTGTAATTAACTCGTACAATAAATAGAACATTTATAACTGATGTACAGTTTAACGCTATATAGGAGGTAGATATAAAAAATGAACGAGATCAAGAAATCAAAGCACCTTCAAAGAGATGGTGGAAGCAAAATAAGCCTGTCACTGCAATATTAGGATACAAAGAATGGTTTTACAGTGCAAGCATCCATGTTGAAGGTTCAGTTTTAAAGGTGCGTACTAAAAAGTATATTACGTTGTAAAGATATTTAAAGAGAGTACACTGAGTGGTGTACTGATGCAGGAGCGGAGCAAACACAAAGAACCCCAAATGTCAATATCAATGGAGAAAGGAAAATATGTACAGGCAATGGGAGTTGTGGAGGATTTCGTATACTTGACCTGCAGCTTATCATCAAACACTATCGAGGTGATTGGAAACATTATACGATTTACTTTTATTTTAGATCAACATTGAAATATAAGGGATTCATCAGCTATGTCGTGAGCCTTGTGACATAACATACTTGTACACTGTGTGAAAGAAGTGATTTATTTTACAGAAAAAAAAATGTTGTTTCAGATGATTGTAAGTTTGTAACCACCCTTTATGATTCTATCCCCCAAACTGGTCACAAAAGTTTCATCAAACAGGTCAAATGTTTACAATCATGAGTAGTTAATACGGGGCTAGAAATCCTATGTACGTACTCTCATACACCATAAATTTGCTACTGCACATGGGTTTTTAGGTTTGTACTCAATGCGTGACCTAAGTTATTTCTATTCCTAACTACTGTAAGTTTCTGTAATCAGATATGGTTGAGAGGTACACAGAGGAAAGTAGGAAGGTTGTCGGCAGGCAGCAAGATCACATGCCTCCTCACTGCAAATGACATGGTTATATGTGGTACAGATACTGGATTAATCAAGGTCAGCCATTGTATGTAATTTTACCAATTTTAAAACTAGAATTCAAAGCTTGTTTGCTCCAACATTGACGTTTATCTATTCACAACTGACAGGGCTGGATCCCTCTCTAGGATATACAAAAATGTGACACAAAGCGGAATTCATACTTATTAAATATTATTGGTAAGTTATCAAGAGAAAGAGGTGTTGATGTGGGATCATTCTCTGAATCTCCGCTCTCCCAATTCAAATGAAAGGACAGACAAGAATGTGCGTAATATAGTGCTAATAACAGAAATGTATAAGAATGTATGGTTGTTTTCGTTTATAAGCTTGCTTAAACATATTGTACACTCAAATTGATTTTTATTTCCAATGATTATTGTTTGATTTTACCTACATAGCAGCATGAATTGATGTTTTGGTACCATGATATGTTATGAGATTTACAACTACAGCATACCCTTAAACAATACGACTAACCCTAATTTAAAAAGTAATGAATTCAATATGAGTATGTCTAGATACTATATAGCCCTAGTTAAATTGAATTGGGTAAAGTTAACAAAATTGAAACCTTATTACATACAATATTGTTCAAACAAGCTTGATACGATAAGAATCAGAAAAACCTAAGGCGAGAGTCGAGAGAAAGAGTACCTGTTACTCAAGTCACCTTCACGGATCCATCTAGGGTTTTGTTGGGTTTGTTTCTGTTTCTCTTCTACTCTTTTTAGCGGGAAAGTTTAGAAGAATAAAGATCAACTGGTCCCAACCCCAAAAGTATATCTAACTTTATCCATGTAGTTGGTGGTTTAAGATGATAAAAAATTCAGAACATTTTGAAGTTAATTCTCTCTT
>JABWDY010036903.1:985-11346 GCA_013358455.1 Thalictrum thalictroides | reverse complement strand
ACACTCTTTAGCCGGAAACTCTATCCGCACCTGGGATCAGTTGAACACAAAATTCCTTACTAAGTTTTATCCCATGTCACGGACAATAGAGTTAAGAACCAAGATCCAAACTCTTAGACAAAAACATGCAGAGGAATTCTTCGAAGCTTGGGAAAGATTTGGGGAGTTACAAATACAATGTCCACATCATCAAATCCCTATGGAAACGTTAGTTCAATGCTTTTACAATGGTCTAAACCCTACGACTCGTGCTTTAGTAGAATCTATGAATGAGGGTAAATTCCTTAGTAAAAAAGCAACATAAGCTAATGATTTCTTTATAAGACTTGCTGAAAATTCTCAACATTGGGGAAACTCACCTAATCCTATACCTGGAGTCTATGAAGTTAAACCTACTGCAAAAATGGAACAAGACGGAGAACTAAAAACTTTAATTCAAAATTTAGCTAAGAAGGTTGAAGCTCTCTCCTTACAAAGTAACCAACCCAACACCGTCATGAACGTTAATGAAATATGTCAAGTTTGTAATGGAAACGATCATAATGAAGAAAATTGCCCACACATTCCTTACGAACAAGAACAAGTTAACGATATATGGGATAATAGAACTAATGCTCCACCTCAAGGTAACTCATACAATCTAACATGGGCTAATCATCCAAACTTTCGTTGGGGAAATCAAAACAACGCTAGACCGTTTAATCAAAACCCACGAAACTATCGAGGAAATAACATGAATAGAAACCCTAAAGGATATATGAGGCAAAACAATAACTTTCAAGGTTATAGAAATAACAATGAAGTTAATCAACCTCCGGTTCAAAATCTAGAAAAAGTCGAGCAAGCTAAGACTAACTATGAAGCTCTGTTAATGAAGATACTTGAACAACAAACGAATCAAAATAAAATAATTGAAAGACTTGAAAATAAAGTTGCTAAAATAGATGCCGAACAAGAGAAAGGAAAATTTTCGGGACTACCTATTTAAAATCCAAAACCAATTCAAAAGGTCTTTGAAGTTTCAACTAGTAATCCTCTGGTCCAAAGAGAAAAAGCTAAGGCCATAACTACTTTACGTTCGGGAAACAAATACAACAATAAAGTAGTCATGCCAACTGAAGATGACATAGTTAATCATACAAACTCTATTAATGTCACTTCTAGCTCAAGTAACCCGATAGTTGACATCGAAAATCCAACTAGTGACACTCATGCGGATAATGTGTCTACTTTTCCTAAAGATAATTCTACTTCTAAAAACAATGAGAAAGATAAAGAAAAAGAAAAAGAAGTAAGAAGATACATACCTAAAGTCCTTTATCCACATAGACTTTTAGGTCCCAACAAAGAAGAACAATTTAATGAGATAAAGGAAATTTTCAAAAATCTACACATTAATATACTTTTTCTCACTGCTCTTAGAAATATGCCTCAACACGCAAAATACTTAAAAGAGTTATGCACTGTTAAAAGGCGAACTAATATTCCTAAAGAAGCGTTCTTCACCGAGCAATTGCCTTCCCTTGTCGAACAAAATGGAATAGTAAACTACAATGATCCGGAGAGACGAACAATAACTTGCACACTAGGTGATGGATTTCAAGGTACTGCAATCTTAGATTTGGGAGCTAGAGTGAACTTACTCCCTTATTACTTGTACCAAAAACTTGGGTTAAAAGAGATAAAACCGACGAGGATGTCACTTCAATTAGCCGATCGTAGTGTCAAATACCCACGGGGGGTTGTGGAAGATGTTTTGGTTAAGGTTGAAGATTTCTACTATCCCGTTGATTTCGTAATCCTAGATAATCAACACTCTATAGATGTTTCTGCACCAATTATATTAGGTAGACCTTTCCTAGCTATGGCTAATGCCTTAATAAATCGTAGAAACGGATCGATGCTCTTAACTTTTGGAAATCTAAGGATAGAAGTAAACATTTTTAAGATGATACAACAACTTCTAGATACATCCCAATCGGAAGAAGTCTACAACATACAAGATAATAATTGGGAATTTGTCGACGAGGATGAGGTTTCAACTTTTAATGAGTCCACTCATCTTAATGATAATGTTGAAAACATCTCTTATATCCAAAGTGAAGAAGTTAATGATTCTCTAGAAATTTGTGAAGTTGAAACCGAGCCAAGTGAAACTTTGATTCCCATGCCACCAAGTCTAGAACTTAAATACATACAATTAGACAATGAGGGCAAATATCCTATTATAATATCATCTAGCCTATCACCCGAGCAAGAGAAAAAATTAATCGATGTTATTTAAAAACATCGCTCGGCAATTGAGTGGTCCCTTGATGACATAAAAGGTATTGACCCTGAGGTTTGCTCTCATCATATATACTTATAAGAGAACGCTAAAACTTCAAGAGAACCTCAAAGACGTTTAAATCCCATAATGCAAGATGTGGTAAGGAGTGAAATTCTTAAGTTACTTGATGCCGGAATAATCTATCCTATCTCCGATAGTAAATGGGTTAGCCCAATACATGTTGTTCCTAAAAAACCCGATTTCACCGTTTTGAAAGATGAAGAGGATAAATTAATCACAACAAGAACACCAACTAAGTGGAGAGTGTGTATCGATTATTGGCGTCTAAATCTTGTCACTAGAAAGGATCACTTTCCTTTACCTTTTATGGATCAATTGTTAGAAAGATTGGCCGGACATTCTTTTTATTGTTTCTTAGATGGTTATTCGGGTTATAATCAAATTCCTATAGCTCTCGAAGACCAAGAGAAGACAACTTTCACTTGTCCTTTTGGAACATTTGCTTGTAAGAGAATGCCATTTGGATTATGCAATGCACCCGCTACTTTTCAAAAGAGTATGTTACACATCTTTAGTGACATGGTTGAAAGATTCATGGAAGTATTTATGGATGATTTTTCTATTTATGGAGAGTCGTTTGACCAATGTCTATCTAACCTTGAAAAAGTTTTCATTCGATGTGAAGAAATGAATTTAGTCTTGAATTGGGAAAAATGTCATTTTATGGTTACTAAGGGAATAGTCCTTGGACATGTTATCACACCTAAAGGAATTGAAGTTGATGAAGCTAAGTTATCCGTTATATCCTCGCTTCCGATCCCTAAAACTATTAGATACATTAGAGCTTTTCTTGGTCATGCCGGTTTTTACCGTGGGTTTATTAAGGATTTCTCCAAAATAGCCTGCCCGCTCACTAATCTCTTGACAAAAGACACACCTTTTGAATTTAATAAGGAATGTGTGTCATCTTTTGAGCAACTAAAAACCACTTTGACCTCCGCTCTAATTAGCCAAACTCCGGATTGGTCTCTTCCGTTTGAATTATTGTGTGATGCTTCGGATTATGCCGTTGGTACCGTTTTGGGACAAAGGAAAAACAATGTGCCTAGTGTTATTTATTATGCTAGTAAGACGTTGAATGATGTTCAACGTAATTATACAACAACGGAGAAGGAAATGTTGGCCGTTGTTTTTGCCTTAGGGAAATTTAGACAATATTTAATCGGTTCCCAAACAACTATATTCACGGATCATGCCGCTCTTAAATATCTTCTATCGAAAAAGGAAACAAAGCAAAGGTTAATAAGATGGGTGTTACTCTTACAAGAATTCTCTCTAGAAATAAAGGACAAGAAAGGATGTGAAAATGTGGTAGCGATCATCTTTCTAGATTAACTTTGGCAAATGAAGGAAAAAGTAAGATAAGTGACACCTTCCCGGATGAAGAAATATTTTCTATCTTAGAAACTCCATGGTATGCGGACATAGTTAATTATCTCGTAACTGAGCATATACCTAGCCGTTGGAGTAAGGACGAAAGAGAAATATTCAAATCTAAGATAAAATATTATTTTCGGGATGCGGACATAGTTAATTATTTCGTAACTGAGCATATACTTGTTTAAATATGTGTACCAAATTGGGAACAACTTGAGATTTTAACCTTTTGTCATGACCATGCTTGTGGTGGACATTTTAGTGCAAACAAAACGGCGGACAAAGTTTTACAAAGTGGATTTTATTGGCCAACGTTGTATCATGACGCTAATGTTTATTGCCGAAATTGCCACCGGTGTCAACAATTAGGTAAAATTTCAAAAATGAATGAGATGCCACAAAAATATATTTTGTTAGTTGACAATTTCGATGTTTGGGGCATTGATTTTATGGGACCGTTTCCCCCGTCCAAAGGTTTTCTATACATTCTAGTTGCGGTAGACTATGTTTCTAAATGGATTGAAGCTATCCCAACTATGAAAAATAACAAAAAGGTGGTAACACATTTTTTGAGAGAAAATATTTTTTCTAGGTTTGGGGTGCCTTAGGCCATTATTAGTGACCAAGGATCACATTTTTGTAACAAGTCTTTTGACAATCTATGTGAAAAATATGGTATCACACATAGGATAGCCACACCTTATCATCCACAAACTTCGGGACAAGTTGAGATATCTAATAGAGAAATTAAGCGTATTTTAGAAAAAACTGTGAACCCCGATAGAAATGATTGGAGCGACCGTATCTTAGAATCTCTATGAGCTTACCGAACGGATTTTAAAACTCCCATTGGCATGTCACCTTATAGACTTGTCTTTGGCAAGCCATGTCACTTACCCGTTGAAGTGGAGCATAAAGCTTATTGGGCCATCAAGAATTTAAATTTTGATATAGATGAGGCCGGTGAAAATAGAAAGTTAACACTTAATGAATTAGATGAAATTCGTAGTGACGCTTATGATCTTGCAAAAGATTACAAAGTGAAAACTAAAAGACTACATGATGCAAAAATTCTAAGGAAAGAATTTCATATAGGTCAAAAAGTGTTACTATATAGAAGCCGTCTACATTTACACCCGGGTAAGCTTAAAACAAGGTGGGCCGGACCTTTTGTAATTACAAAAATTTTACAATGTGGTGATATAGAATTAGAAAATCCAAAGGATGTAATTGTGTTCCAAGTTAATGGTCACCGTTTGAAACCTTATTTGGAATTACAGACTAAGAACGTAGAAATGGTAGATTTAATTATGCCGGTGTATTTGGATGATGAATGTGCATTATAATCTTTGATATGTTAATGTTTTGTTTGGGGGTGACATGCAAATGTCACCCTTAGGTCTAGCTAAAGACGTAAAATTAAACGCTACTAGGAAGCAACCTAGGCTCTTTTAATGTGTTTATTTAGTTTTGATAATAATAAAAAAAAGGTTTATATGCTTTTATTGCTCTAAAAGACTCAATCACGTGAGAACCGAGTTAGAAGAACAAGTTTTTCATATACACGTCGTTTCACGTGTGTTGGTTGAGATTTCACTTGTTTGATGGATAATGGGACCGTATACAAACAACGAATTAGGAAGCGTGGGAACGTGTAGGGAAGATGAAGCAAACAATGGTTTAATTGGTGGATGTGTGTGATTAATGGGGAGTTAGTGGTTAGGAGTTACAACTTTTACTTATTGTTTAAGTTAAAAACTTTTCACCTCCCACTTTCACTTTTTATTTAAACCCTCATTCTCTACACTTACCTCACAAACAAACAACACTTCTCTCTCTATCACTTTTTTTCTCTCTCCTAGGGTTTCTTTTCTGCTACCATTTCTCTTGAAATTTTGACCAAGTTACATACAATTTTCAAAAACTCGTTTCTGTTTAACTCCCCCCACGCGAGTTCAGTTCTTCTACCTACTCACCCCACGCGAGTCTATCAGAATTTTCCTTTTTTTTTTTAAATTTCGATCTTCCTTTCTCTCCATCTTTTCACTTCATTTCTTCATGGCTTTTGTTGAGATTCTTGGTGGTAGGAAGGTGCTAGTAGAGAAGTCCTTTAGGAGGGTTTTCAAAGACCCTCTAGTTCGACCATTTTTCCGAAAGGAAATTCGAACTAGGGGGTGGAAAAACCTCCTATATAGAAAGTCTGATCAATGGCACCCCACCATTGTTGATATTTTCTACTCCAATCTCAACCTTCGTAGTGATGGGAGTTGTTTCATTGCTTATCTAGGAGTAGAGTATGATTTGAGATGGGAAACCATTAGTGATGCTCTTGACATCCCAATCATGCAAAACCCACACCTTCAAACTCCCATTCACGACATTCCCCACATCGCTCCTACGATGACAATTGAGGGGAAAGTGAAGAAAGGCTCCTCATGCATCGATTTCAACTCTTTGAGGTGGAATCAAGCGACGGTGGCCTATTGGTTAGGGTATAATGTCCTTGGCACATCAAGCTAACGGACATTAACCGAACCATAGCTCTCATACTATGGCAGCTTCAAACCAAGAATCGGAACTTTTGGATTGTCCGGTTACTCTACAACACCATCACAACCGCAAAGAGAGCAGTACTCCCGGTGCTCATCACGAAGATATGACGCAACGTTTGGAAGTTGCCTACATCGGAGGGAGACTACATTTCTCTCAACTGGATGATCGTCTCTAAGGCCATCCGGCTGCGGTGGGTGAAAAAATTTTGGTGTGAAGGAGACATGGAGGAAGCCTAGAGAGAAAGGCAAAGACAAGGTGTCCAAGCCGACGGGGAAAACCCCCTTGAGCTCACACGTTTGGATGGGATCACGGGTCTCAATGCTATCGGGAGGGTGCTCATGATGGCTATGGCCCACATGCATATTAATGTGGTCCAACAATTCCAGACGCTAAATGAGAAGATTGACAACTTGGATATGGACCTCACCGACCTTAAAGACCATGTGATGGGGCCAACACCAATGTCGGAAGTAAGTGAAAGCGAAGGTCCCACTACAAGTGAGGACGAGGACGATGAAGATGATGATTAGGGAGATGAATAGAATAGTTTTAGTTTTTGTATTTGTAAGATTGAGTCTAAGTTTTTAAGATCGATTCCTAAGTTTTTAAGATCGAGTCCTAAGTTGTTTTTATTTTATTTAATTTTATGCTTTAGTAAGTTTAATTCCAATCAAAGGTTGCAATTTTTCATTTCGTATATGTAAATGTTGAAATTAATGAAAGAAATGAATTTTGTATATAAAGTGTATTTTTGGCATTCTAGTTCATTTTACAATCCCGCACACTCATTTACATGAATAAATGGAAACATTCTGTTTGGGGGTGAAAAATAACCTAGTGCTATGAATTGCACATATACAAAATTGTAAATTCCATAGAAATTCGGAAAAAATCCTAAAAACCCTAAAAAAACTCTAATTTAGGTCAAATACATGTTGGACTAGGGTTGGGACACCAATTTTCTTTTCTAGAAGTCCTAAAACAATTATGGATAGGTTTTGAAGTATTTTGGATGACCTAGAACACTCCAAAGACAGTTTAGACTTAAACTTGGAGTTTTGGAAAGAATCGAATTCTAAACCAAATCGAAGTCCAAAACCTCAAGTCTATAAGTATAGGACGACAAAAAACTATCTAACCTACCTTAGAATAAGTTGTTTGAAGTAGACAAAGTGGAAGAAATCAAAAAAATCAAGAAATTTTTTTTTGGTGGTACGGACAAACTCGCCCCACGCAAGTTCAGTAAAGAAGCCAACTCGCCCCACGCGAGTAACACAGAAAAGGCAAATTTTTTTCAAAATCTGTGATTTTTTTAGGTACGTTCCTCGATCGCCTTTCTTCTTTACTTTAATACTTATAATTGTGTATCCTCCATTAGAATATCATGGATAGAATCATAGACACCTCTTACCCCGACACAAGAGAAAAATGTTTACTCCGTTTTGCTAAAATCGTTGAATTTCTTGATGAACATCCTGAATTCAAACCCCCGATTTGTAGACATGCTATGTATTGGAACATTGTTCCCGAATGTGGCTATATGGACTTAATGAAATCTCCATGGGGGAGTTACTTCTTTAAAAAACTTAGTAAGATGGAATGGAAAAACCTCTTGTTTTCCGGTTATGAGACTTCTTCACCGACTTTTATGAGAGAATTTTATCGGAACATTGAAATAGTACATAGTGAGGAAAAATTTGGCTTTTATGTTAGAATGCATGAAGATATCATATACGTATGCCCGGGTATGTTGGGTCAATACATAGGTATACCACACACTTTTTATGAAAATTACAACTATATGATGGATAAGTAGCATAACTCCAACGAACCCGTATACGATGTGCTAAAGTTTTCTCAAATTTTGTCACCATGTCTAGAAAGTAATAGTGGAACCTTAGACACAAGTCAATTTTGTAATAATCAAGCTCTCGTTTTGATGTGGATGACAACTAATAGCTTTGGTTACTTCTAGAGTTGATGATAACATGTGCCAAATTTTATATGAATTGCATAATAATAAACCTTGTTATCAAATATGCTTTAGGCTTATTAATACTATTTTTGATGTTATCCTTTCAAATGGAGCTTTATGTGTGCTTCCGGGCACTATCACTAAGAAGGTTGCCTTCTTTCGACCCAAATGGTTGGAAGGCTATGTTGATTGGGTCCCGATAAGACCCATGACACCTCTACATCGTGTTCTGAGAAGAGCTAGACCCATAAGCTATTTCCCAGGTATCATACATAAATGGAGAATGAGATGTCCCACTATACCCCATGCACCAATCAATGACTTGGACCTCATAGGCCACCTTCCCGAAAATAGGCAAAACTTTTGGACATTCATGTTTGGACATATAGATGAACGGGAAGGTGTGGTAGTTGATCATGTTGGAGAACCTATAAATCCTCCACTGTTTAGAATGAAGTTAAATTACATTAGTAACTATGTACTTTCCTTGGTACTTTGATTGGTATGATCGAATGGGACTATAATTCTGAAAATGACTCCATAAGTGGTGGGAGTAGTGATTCGGACATATGAATTTGCAACATATAAGTAGTTTTATGCATCATGCATCATACATCATATTTATCTTCGTTACTCACTTTTGTTCTATCTCTTGTAGGTAAGAACTAATAGCACACACACACGTGCATATCATTCATTATACATATAAAAATTTGCACTCACACACAATATAACTTTTGCACATCACCATGACAACTTGGCTCGAACTACCAAAGGACCTTCGGATGGAGATAATCAAAATGGTTGCCAAGGAGGAATGAGAAAGACTCTAACCGAGGCTCCAAAGGTTTTCTTATGGAGTGTCGTACGTAAGTATCATGGGCTAGAATTCTTGATTCATATCGATAGATGGTAATGTATAAACGCACGGTCTTAGGAATCTAACCATAAAAGACCTTCATTGCATGCATCATTCGTATTTTTATTTTCAGCATGTTTATTTTTCTGTAAATTACGCAAAAAAAATAAAGAAATTCTCTTGTTTTAGTCGTTGTAGTATACTAACCTTGCAAGAATAATTCTTTCAAAATGGAAACAAGGAGAAATACAAGAAAATAAGATAAGGACTCGCGCCAAGCTTGAGTTAATATCCTACCTTTAAATTTATCATATATGTCACATAGAAGACTATGCACACATCTTGTTTGGGGTTTGGGTATTATATTACCTAGCTTGACGTTTTCCATGTTTTATTTACAACTATTACAAGGTTTACAAAAAAATAGAAAAATCTTTTAAGAATCCAAAAATATTTGTTTTTTGTTTTAAAAGGTAGATTTGGTGATTTTCAATGATAAGTATAGATCTTTAATTGTCATAATTAGGAATTGCTTAAATTTAAAATTCTTATATAATCATTGAGCATGCTTTATTACTTAACATAGATTTCATTCATGAAAACATTGACTAGCTTAATCTTGTGCATATAGTGCCAATTAGCATAAGTCAAGTTGAGATTGATTGATCTTCTAGGAAACCCTAAAAATAGTGTGGAGATTATTGTTAACCCAAGTGAGATTTGAGCTTTTATTTCTTTGGAGTGTATTTACGTACATCCGGGCCCGAGGGACCCAATTCTTGCTAAATTCTTGAGTTCGTTCTGAGTCTCTTCATTTTATTTTTCTAGTTTACCACAAGGATGAAATCAAGTGGGTGTAATATAAACTTAGGTTTTGTAGTTTATCTCAAGACGACTTCACCATATATTTACCTTGGAAATGATTTTGAACATTAGAAAAACCAAAATAGTCTTTTTAGCCTACCTATCTTATTTATCCAATTAGGAGCCCCTTTGAGCCTTTAAATAAGCCATTTCTTTGTTAGCCAAACATCCTTACCCAACTCCAATTCAGAGTATAACCCCATAGTATTATTTCTATTACCTATTTTACCGAAAATGACAAAGATGACAAGTTTTATAAGGAAAAGAGAACAAAGTGTCTCCAAGCTAGAAAGGAAGCTTATTATACATATCAAAAAGTTTGCGAATATAGTTTTTTGCATACTAGTCTCTCCTCTTGAACAAGAAAAATACAAAAAAAAAAA
>JABWDY010036893.1:11112-24254 GCA_013358455.1 Thalictrum thalictroides | reverse complement strand
AACTTAGAATATTAAACTCAAACAATTAGTGTTGTTGACGCGTTTCGAACCTACAACCTCTCCACTTTGAGAGAGTGATGCTACCGTTAAGGGGGGATGCTCATTTTTTGTTACATTCAGATTGTTACAAAATAATGCTGTTGTTGAAACAGCAGACCATGTAACTGCGAAATTATGCCTACATATATTAGTGACATCTTGTTATTAAAATTTTAAAACAATGGCAACCAGTTTAGTCTTCATCTGGATTCCAGGTTCAAAGTTAGCAGTTTTCAGTTTTCACTCAAATTAATCTTTCATTCAATGAGGCAAAGCCTAATCATATACTGTATGACTATTAAAAAGAGCCTTGTGACAGACTTGCAAGGGCAGATTAGAGAGTGAGCTTACCTGAATGAGAGATGAACCCAATGACTAATAATTCCAAACGAATCCCAGCCATTTATCTGGTTTAATCACACGATCCAAAATATCTCCCAGTCTAGAGCATTCCCTTCAACTGCTCTTGCTATTGCTCCATTTCAGAGCATTGCTTTAGACTCCTAAACCTGCAAAAATGTTTCTTCTTCTCCCTACAACTGGAGCAGCAGTATATACTTGGCTCTTTTACTGATATGGCAGCTTCTACAAACATAGTTCTTCATTAGTTCTTAGCAAAAAACTTCAATCAGTTTTATAATTCTGGTAACTTTAAATACATTGTTACATGCAGATTGTTACAAAATACTGCTACTGTTGAAACAGCATGCAGATCCGGTCTGCAAAATTATGCCGATATATAATAGTGATTTCTGCAACAATTCCGGTGGTATGTTATGTACATGGAGATCTGCGATTTTATAATAGTGATAACTGATGCGAAAACACAGTTATCAACAGATACTAACCTCAATAATACAATACTACTTCAGATTAATTACACATAGTTTATTATATTATACAATGTAATGGTCAGAACTTGACTTTCACACCACCTTTTTTATCATCAGAAATAACTTACAACAAATATGCTACTTAGGCTGAATTACACACTTTTATTATAGATAATACAACAGGTAAAGGTTGTCACAAAGAATAAAAACTCTGATTATGTACAAAATACAGTAAAATAAGTGTTGTGCTAGAAGTTCTGATTGCTCTTAGAGAAGAAAAGGTCAATGGGAATATGCTTGCTATCTTTAAGTGATGTCTTCTGCTTCTTTCGTCCATTCTTTTTAGTGACTGGAACTTTCTGGCTCGACCTAGAGGGAAAAAAAGAAGGTAAACACAAACCTCGTGCCAACTAAACAGAGACTCCAATGGCAAATTGGCAATTGCATACAACTATTTGACAATAACACAAAAATTGTAAGAGGAGCACATCAATAACATGTCAAAACTCAAAATAAGGAAAGAAGACAGACTTGTTATTGTGAACTAGACTAAAATCACATAAATAATCATGACACATACATCCTCGTTCAGTTGGTGTGCTATAATAAGAATTGTGAGTGAAAAAAAGTTCTACAAAAAAGAGACTTGAAAAACTTGTCTGACCCAATAGTCATCCTTTGGGAGGCTCCATTCTGATGGAATCTTTATTCCTTAATTAGCCATCTACATGCAGTGGTTCTAGATACAGGCCGTTTCCTTTATTTCTTTCTGTACACACAACTTTTGTACGTTTAAGTTTTAAGTAATGTGGTGCTTGTTTATGTGAAGATACCTTTGTCAACGTTAGAATGCTTCAAATGAATGTTTCCCTTGGTCAGTCCATATTTGGATACATAGTTTGAAACTAGAAACTCAACTTCAATATCTTTTATGAACAAAGCAACATTCTAATAATACATTACAGACTTACAGTACAATGTGGAAAGTACATTTAGATCATAAACCACTAGTATTAAAATGCATTTAAGAAAATTCTGGAACTAGATGTTGTGACTTCTTGTTCTCTGCGTATGCAAGTCTAATCTAATAATTCCAGACATTATCTAGCAAATTTCAAGAGTTTGATTCATATCTTAGTCCTATCCAAAGATGATGAGAAGTGCTAACAGCTTGATCACTGAAATGAGAAGCACGTATGAGGATACCTAAATGGATGGTCAAAAGTGAAAATTATCGATGAGTATATCCTATAAGTTCTCTCACTTTTCACTCCAAAAACAGGCACACTGTTTTATTAAAAGAGAAAACAGAATACACAGACAATCACATGTGATTTGAAGCTTGAAAATATCAGCATGGCAGTTGAGAGGGCCAACATGGCATCTTGTATAAGGGGAAGATTGATATATTTACCTCTGAATAGAAACTCTGCAACTTTCCGGAGATTCCTCCTTCTGAAGCATCTCCGCGAAATGATAATCAGAGTGTTCTTGCCTTTCCTCAACAAAACTGGGAGGAAGTTCCGCCCCACATAGTGAACACTTATAGTCATCCACCCACAAAGAATGATCTATCTCAGTAGATGGCAATGCTGCCTTCTTGTGCAAGATATTGGCTCCGTTCTCAAATCTCTGTAAATAGGTAGCCTCAGATTGTCCAGAAACAGACGTCGGATCCATGTCCACCCTCTTCAAATCACCAGCTTGTTTTGATGGACTATCATGACCGCTACACTCAGGACTAGCCCCCTGGGGAAAAAAAAAACCTTCATAAATACTAAATTACAATTAAACTTATTGTCTCCATTACAGCCCACCAAAAGTAAATTACAATATTCTTTCTTGAGCTAAGTTTTGGGCTATAGTTTATATAAGTGACCAAGGTAATAGGAAAGACTGGTTTTAGAGCATACTGATTCTACACTATGGAAGTACGTTGTATTAGAAAAGTCTATTTCTGGATTTTTGTCTTCTTAGGGTGGTAGTGAGACCAAGGATGAACTTCTTTTCATTAGGTAAAGAGAATAAATGGAAATATTTCTATACATTGTACTCCATGCCATAAAATGAAGAGAATCTGAAGCTGTTTGTGCTAATATTAATAAGTACACATTTGACAATAAAAGTAAAATACCTGAACTATTTGACAATAACATAAAGGGAAATCTCACCAGAAAAGTAGAGCAACATGTATAGGTTACTTCTGGCACACATCCGTTTAAAAGTTCTGCATTGGTGGTGCTTGCCTTAATTCTACCAAGAAATTTTTTAATCCCCTTACAAAACTACGGAAAGAAGACTAATGTTTGAAGACCAGGCTAGAGATCACACTATTAAGATTAAACGAAAGATGGGATGGCCCCAAAGGAAGAAATAAGAAAAATGCAATGACATCTGAAAGATGCAGACGCGATTCAACAAATGACAGATACATCAGGGCACCACTTGTTGACAAGAGAGAGCTGCAACTGAGTACCAGATTTTTTTTTTTCCAATGAACAGGACATCTAATTGACAATTGATGAAAAGTAAGGCACAAGAAAAAGGCAACCGCATGCACCTAAGCAATCCCAACTATGTACATACCAGGTTGTCAACGTTGGAAGTATAATTACAATGGTTGACTTGAGAAACACACCTTGTCTTGACACCCTTTGGTTGCAATCAGATGGGGTTTCTCTATTTCACCAGCATTTATGTATGCAAATTCAGAGTTGTGCTCAAAATAAGATGACTTCTCAGACTTCAACCGATCCTCATAATCATATTCATCATCAGCATCAAAAAGACAGGTTCTATACGCATCACCATGAAGACCTTTTTCTCTGTCAGATAGATTAAATGTACTAGTACTCTCTGAGCCCATGGAATTCCTATCACACGTAACATTTTCAGATGCATTTCCAGATATAAGAAACCTTGTGAGTGTGCTCTGTAATGGATCAAGATTGGGTTTGTCGTCATTGAAGTGAGACATGCGCAAACCTGTTAACAAAAATTGCACTGCAGTCATTAGAAAGTCATAAATTCAGGCTGGATAAGCCATAAATTGCACCACAAAGTTATAAACCAAACTATTCAATATTCCACATTCTCATCAGCCATGATTAGGGCTTACACAATTGGTTACCTATGTTTAACATAGCAAGTTAATAAGATTTAGGAGCTAACTATAACTTTTCAGCAAAGTGATTGCTCAAGCCAAAACCTAGGCTATTTGGCTTGAAAGATTTGAAGGGTCGTTATAGAGAGAAAGGCGTACTATCAGTTCATATCATTAATAAAAGCAAAACATAAAGTAACTGTAAAAGGAAATACCAGAAAGGAAATACATAACTGTAAAGGAAATACCAGAAAGTAAACATAACTGTAAAAGGAAATACCAGAAAGTAAACAATAGCTCAACTCAAGACCCAACTATAACTGACACCCCAAATACAAGAATCCTTCGAATGGAAATAAAAAATTCGCAGTGCAGAATTGTGATTTCAGATCTTTGCTATCTGTGTGGGTTTCTCAAGAACCCATCGTAGGCGATTAAGGTTGACAACATTGTTTTTCAACTGGAATGATGCAGTACAAATCAACAGTAACATCAGATTATGCTGGTTGTTAGAGTGGACCTCAAATTACGGTGTATTAATGCAATCTTGTTTTACTAACACCCCCCAAAAAAGAATAAAGAGATAGACATTCAATTCTTGGTAACTTCATAATCTCGCAAGTATCAAAATTTGAATGAAAAAAAAAGGAATAAGGTTATTCAAATTCCTTATAAAAAACTACTTTCGTCTTTATAACGATAATATAATTCCTCAGATAAAGATTTTGTTTGCTAAAAAAACCCTTATGGCAGTTATGGGTAACATGGCAATCCCAAAAAAGAGACTTCCACCTATGACTTTATCCTATAATATCGAGCAATAGATTGGTAACATATTCAATCATACCCACATCATCAAAAGAACCACCAGACACTCTTTTTGCCTATACTGACTATGACTAAATGATTGTTGTAGTCAGAGCTTGGTAGGCCAACACATCAAATAAGCAATTTACTTGAGTAGTCATTAACTTATTTCTGTCGCCAATTTACTTGAGCAAATTTGCATGAAACAAAACATTCTAAGATGGTACACTCCATGATAAAGATGGAAAAATCCAGGGGTCAATCATAAGAAACCAATAAGGTTTCATTTTGTGCCTCTGTGCCTGACAATAAACAAGTAACAAAAATGGAACTAGTTCAAAAGAGGGCATCACATAACTGACAAGAGACACAAAATGTGCCACTAAGTTAGTAGATCATTCTCTTGGGTTTCGTGGCGAATTTAGATAAGATCAAAGACTAGTTTCTTAAGTCTTCAACAAGAAATCCCTCCGGATCTCCTATTAAGATAAGAGTGATGGGTAGAGAAAGAAAGTTATAATGAAATTTGAAAACTGGAAAATCAACTAGGGAATCAAACTATTTATAGAAAAGCTTTTATAAAGGAAAATAATTACTGAGGGCTTCTCCATGGGAAGAGAGGAATAACTTCAAGCCTCATAGCCCAAAACTGAATCAATGATTTTATACCTTCTTATGTGCCCAGGAAAATATTATTCCAACTACACCACTATTTATGGAATTCAAAGTGGTGTATTGTAGTTAAAAACATACTGAAATTTAGAAAACAAGCACATCGCTTTAAAAAGCTATTGCTAAGTACCTCTTTATAATGTTCTTCTTGGGAAACTCACTTTCCTAAATATATACTATGCACCGTTTTCTGAACGGAATTACATTTTTTTACAAGAGAAGCTTTAGTAAGCAGTATCCCAAAATATCATTCAATATACCCAAAACATTTAAACCAGAGTCCATTCAACAGAATTAAATATCTGGATGTGCGTATATGAATGCAATTAATAATAGTGACGTCTATGTCGCAAGGCCCTTCCATTTTCTATGAAATGGTACTGGATTACATTTCAAACCACGGATTTTAGATACTTATGTAGTTATGTGTATGTTTGTATATGAATGCAATTCTTTCATTTTTCAAGTAGAACAACAGTCAAAACAATTTATTCCATTGAACTCCAACATATGACATGCATCAAAAGAAACAACCTAAATTAACAGTTTAAGTAGTTGACATAGTATATCACCTCCATACCAATTAGTCTCAAAGATACAGGAAGCTCAGCCTGCAGCAACTTGGAAGCATGATACAAGATATCCTCACTGGAATAAATGTACTTCTGCAAGGACACAGCTCTCGTTCTTACCTGGATATTGCAGATATACATCAGATTTTAAAACCAAATCATCGGGATAATAAGATCTTTGTGATGAAAATTATACTCACACCAAGAGTCAATAGGAGTCTTAATTTATCTAACAAAACATGACCATAGATGAGGTATATCAATAGTTCATTTTCATATTAAGAAATTATAATTTTACCCCCTCCCCTTTATTAGTAATATATGAACGACTAGCCAAAGGAATAACAGAAATGCATAACCTTTTTAAGAAAAATAGCAAGGAGAATAAAATTCAAAGTGTACCTCAAAAGATGCAGTTTTCAATTTTAAGGTCAAAGTTCGCCCGCGGAGGCCTTCTATTTGCATGTCGCTTGATAAAGACTCTGCAATGTCCGCTGCATAAAAAAGGTAATCGTTCAGAAAAATGTTGAATATACAAATATTCTGGAAAGAACTTAAGAGAAAGAAAGTACAGGACTAGTTTACCTATTTTGTTATAAAGTGAAGCCTCATCTCCAGTTGCTGAAAATGTTCTCTCGCTACTTATACTTTTCCGTGACCTAACTTGAGGAGTGTCTGTCTTCCCTAATCCCAAACCCACAGAAAGAAAGAAATCTGCAATAATATCACAGGAGATGCCTTTAGTGAACACTACTATAGAAGTTTAATATAAATAGTCAGATAAAGGATGGGGAAATAGACATCTATCATGGAATATTTTCCAAACTCAAAACAAATGATCTATTCTTGCATCCGTCCACCCAAACCTCAGTAGCTTATTACAGTATAAACTAACAATAACCAACATCTAAAGTAGAACATTTGCTGCCAGCAAAGCAGTCAAGCCCCAAACAAGCTATCCTATAGTTAAATAAAAAAATCATAACAGCCCAATATCGGTTAAGACAATGTAGTTCTGCAGACAAAATAAGTGTTATTACAAATAAAAGAATCACTAAACCATCTATGAAGTTTATAAGATGTTGGCACAAGGGTTTAGATAAAGTAGGATATGATGGTGACTTGACAGGTGAAAAATTACTTGATAATCGTGGAAGACATAATGTTGAACAGGAGAAGTAGGACAGTAACTTCAGAGAGTGGACAGAATGGATGAGAGTAGTCATGGAAATTCCAGACTTCCAGCACCTGGAGCCATTGAAAAGAGTCCTTTGTCACTGCCACTACCCTACTACTTATCTGCATGCATTGTTGAAAATGGCAGCCTCACTCCTGGCATCAGTCTGTCCGCATCAACACCTTCATTCCGCTGTTTAAGTGTCTTCTGCAATCTGCAGCCACAGTATCAGTGAGCATATCTGATGGTCATCTGCTGCTTCTGTAGAGTCATTCCTAGGGTCTTTATGTCATGAGGTTAAAGACATATCTTAAACCGTAAGCACACTTTATCCACCTCTATTTTGCTACAAATTTTGTCCCACGAGCAGTCGTGATTATGATCTCAAGACAAATCCCCAATCAGTTGATGACTTAGTTCTGAGGAACATTTCAGTCTTTCAGGTTGGGACTGGACAAATCAAAGAAGGGAGGGATTGTTATGCCAACCAAATGTAATTATGAGAGACTGAAGAGGAAACGGTACACCATTCCTTTAGGGAATGCAACTTCTCAAAGTTGAGTAGAAGAAATTCGATTGAGCTATGGTTGCCAAGCCTCTTGTCATAAGACACTTGAAAAGATGATATCACGTATTCGAGCATCCGGAAAGAAGGGAACCAAAAAATGTTAAAAATCCACCAATTAGCATATCACACATTATGTCAAGTCACTTTCATGAAAATGGGCTGCATTCTAGGTCAGAGACCTTAACTTACACTTTACGGGACCTCTGTTTGGTGGGATATTGTAATCATACTTTCAGCTTTTGTATGCTTAAGTGACTTTCTCTATCATATTACTTTCTATTTTAGTTCATGTTGTATACTAAGAATGCTTCGACCCACTTCTAGAAGTAGTCCTTATGATCCCAAACTGTTAGATGTTCATAGTGTGCTTTTATGATATCTTCTATGATGACATCTAAAACCAAAATGCAAATGGCTGTGGTGATATGATCAAATGAAGTTATGTGGATTGTGTGTGAATCTGAAGGTTGCAGATAAGACATTTATGTTCGTTACGCTGGGACAGGATGCTATACAACTCTGTCTAATTCTAGTGCAGTATCTTGGTTGTAAGCTTTTGCAGGACACTATGTGAGATGTATGTTAGACCCAAAAGTCATTGTGTATTTGACCATTCGATTGCAGATCAAGTTCTCAAGGTACCGAAATACAACTCTGCTGAATGATCTTTCATAGAAGAGTACACTCTACCCTAAATGGCTAAATCACAAACTACAATCTCATGCATCTATTATCAGAGAGAGAGAGAGATCTGATCATTATTTTCTGACTTAAATGCATCTTCAGAATATGCATGGAGTTATTTTTTAACATCATTCATGATGGTTTTTAACCATATATGCTAATTTCGATCTAAAAATATAGGTTAACCAAGTGGGGAACTCCCATAAGAAATTATCTCCTTGACAAGATAGTAGTCTTGAATTACTATCTTTATTATAATCAAACTTACAAAGAGAGCCAATTAGAGAGATCATTATGCGTCAAAGGGTAAGTGCAGCTACCAGATCTTGACCTGTGAAAATTTGAAGCACTCTTTATTATACAGTCTTATAACCGTTATTCTTTCTAACTGTCATCACAGTTTTTCTAAGAAAGTTATAAGTTTGTCATTTGTCTATAACAAAATGTGATAGCTTGTCAACACTCACAATCTTAGCATTCTTCATAAAATAGAAGGTACGCATGATTTAACAAATAACAGCAGCAGTTTCATTGTATGAATTTAAGGCAGAATCTAAACATGATCGTACAATATTTTACAATTTCACAACTATGTCTAATTTGTTAAGAGCAAGATATCAGTTAACAAAAATCACCAACTTACAGACCTATTGAAGAATGAGAAAACAGAGCGCAGAGGTAGGCACTCTTGTGCAGGATTTCCTCGCATGTACTGATTCCTAGAACATCCTTCAAAATATGTTCAGTGACCTTACCGATGCCCCCAATCTGGATACAAAGTCAAATCCAGCATTATGTTAATTTATGTATATAGAAGACAGACATTCTGGTAATAAGTAACAACATCTTGACGAGAAAAATAAACTACTCAAATAGAAGCAAAGCAAACTAATAACTCAAAGACTATTACTGCTTGGAGACTTGATCATTGTACTGCTATGATTGGCTAGATAAACCCTCCTTTAAAATTCTATTATAATCCATATTACCATATACTTTTGGTTGCCTGTAGCACCTTTTATCATTCTTCAATACTACTGTCTGATCCATTTTGTACTAGCTCATACAAAATTGGTATTCTTCGTACATGCTCATACATCTATATAACACTGCTTATACCTCGAAGACCTTCTTGAATGTATTCATAATGCTCGATATAAATTTAAAAGTAGAACGTAAAGACAATGCAAATAATTGATTACTGGAAGAAAACACGGGATGATCTAGAGCACCAAATTGCATGGGAAGTATTGATTGTATTTTTCTGCTCTTTCCACGATCTTCTCCTGGGTTCATGACATGAATCTTGCCAATCTAACCACAAGATTCAATAATAAAGCAACAAAGAACTATTGGCTAGTGTATCATCTTCGTTTCAACTCATAGGAAATGGATAACCCTATATTCTATTAAACTGCAAGAATTTAAATCACCCCATACATCCTTAATTATCTATTTTAGAAATTGAAAGGCTTCAACATACACAAGGTCACTCCTAACTGCTGTCACTGAAATTAATAACTATCTGACATACATAGTTAATAAATTTAACAATATGTCAAACTTTCGCGTTTTCTTTTAGCTTTCATAATCCACATATGGAAAACTAGTCTAATCAAATGTCATCTCATATCTTCCTACACAATCATTCCTACGACCTTCTGCTCTCTGCCAAATGATGAAAGCATAACCATATCGAAGAAAGTAAATATTGAAGGCTCAAGGGTATGGTATTATTTGAATTATGGAGACATGTCTTTTCTAACAATCGTCTATTAAGAAAAGAAGACACTTATAATAGCACATTTCTGACTTCTCAAACTTCTTCAATAAAATTTACATGGACATAAATGCAAGACCCAGGATACATAAATCAATAAGGTCGTTCTGAAAAGTGAACCTACAAACTTGTACGAACCAAATGAGTATTGTGATAAATCCATTTATAACATAAACCAATACATTAGTGCTTAAACAAATGCAAACTGCAAACCTATATCATAATCCAAACTTAAGGATGTGAGTGTGTAACAGTTAAAGATTGAAACAACACTATCAAGCAAAACAATATGATTACAAATGGCATTTGAACAATAGTCATGTACACAAAATGTAAATTGCTCCATAAATATATGGGTGAATAGTAGGGATACCTTCCGTATGGGGAGAGACGATATGAATGTCATGACAGCTATCCGGTTATTTGGCAGAACAAAATGCCCATTCGGTTTCTTTATATCTGAGCAAACCTACAAATGGATGTAGAAAAAATGTTGAGCTTCTAATATAACAAGCAGCAACATAAAGAAGCATAATTGCATGACCAGAAATCTATCGTTTCATCTTTATTTGATAAGAAATCAATTCATCCAAGTCTACTGCATAAAGTCTACCTGTTTAAGGCCACGTATAGTGATTATTAAAAAATGTGTCAGTGATTATTTTCCATTAATGTAATGTGTGCACTGTTTCTCACCCTTACACTGTCACACCTTAATTGCTAGTTATTCAATGCCGTCTTTTCGGGTACTTCAATAGGCCTACATCAAGATTCTTGAGTAAAATAGCATAATTCCAAAATGGTCTGATCCCTTATTCAAGATACACCGATTTCCAACGAGTCTTTAAAATCAAAGTATTCACATGACCACTGAAAGGAACATGCATCCATCTAAACATGGACTACATAATACATATCTACTACATAGTAGATAGACCTTTAGTAACTCCTTCACTACTGTATAACAAGATGGATGACCCGTCAATGACTTCACACTTGTACTGGATTACTAGAGTATTTTAGTCGAATTTCAAATCAGATAAATAAATTACAAAATTATTGCTCCAATAGATCCGTAAATCGCCAGTTCCCCAAAATTTGACAATATTTCTAGCGTATTCATGCTATGATCCAGTACCCAAAACTTGCAAAAGACACCCCCAAGTGCTCAAAACCCTCTCATCCAGTCACTCAGATGTCTAATTGGGAAAAAAAAAATTTGAAATATTGCAGCTGCTGGTTTGCCGTCTACCAATAACTCTTCATGGTAACTTATAACACATGTAACAAAACAATCTGACAAAATATTCCTGATATCTATTTCGTGGTTTCTCTCAACACCGCAGTATTACCGTCCTACGATAAAAAGGCTATGGCACATATAAAAGAAAACTTTAAGTCAAAATTTTATCCAAATACTATGATGAGATAGATAGACAAACCTTAGCAATCATTCGATTGGGCGCCACTCCAGCACTACATGTAAGACCAGTCTCCTCAAAAACACCTGCCCTAAGTTCGCCAGCAATCTTCCCAAAGACAAAACAACAAGCCATGCCATAAGATAAAGAGGAAAACCTGATTTGAGAAATTTAATGATGCAAACTACCTCTACGATAAAAATAATGATCAGGAACTACTTCTTTCATGTTTAAACTTACTTCCTCGCTGCTAATCCCCCTTGCTTTGCAAACGTCTGTTATATCAAGATATGCTTCATCCAAACTAGCCGCAATGAAGTTCGGATCATATTTGTGAAATACTAAGGAAAAAAAAATCTAATTTAGTAGAAAATGATATTTGAGGTGAACTTGAAATAATTCTTTTAAAGCATAATGCCTGACCTTTTCTTGTTAATTCGCTGTAGTGGGTATACTTTTTGAAATCAACAGGAACAAAAATCAACTCTGGGCATAACTTACGCGCAATAAATCCAGGCATTGCAGCACGAACCCCAAACTTACGTGCCTGAAAAATAAATTTTAAAAGCATGCAATTAAAAAAATCTTCCAAGCACACATTGAACACCCCAAATAAAAAATTTAGTGTCAAAAAACAAGTGAGTAATTCAGTGGGCTTGATTTTGTCATTACGTAATGAACTTACTGTCAACTATTTCAAACCTCATAATTAGCTGTCGAGATCATAGACATGCCACCAACGGCCATTGCTTTTCCAATCAATGAAGGGTTTTCTTTTGTTTCAACGGCAGCATAGAAAGCATCCATATCAACATGTAACCAAGTTCTCGATAGGTCTCTTGTCACTTCGAGCTCCACAATTTTTTTATCAGCTACCTACAAAATGACATATTAAATTATCCTAAACTCTATGTCTAAGAAGATCAAAAGAGAAACAATCAACACCACTTAGTTCAATCAATTAAGATCGACATCTATAATTTTATTATTTACCGTCTGATGATGAGATATATCCATCGCAGTAAGCTTGGCACATTGAGCACGCATATTCTCTATTTTCTGCTTAATAAACATCTCCTTTCGCTCCTCATTTTCAAAATATTTTGATCCTTTGCTCATTTCATAAACTATCTTTTGCACTTTCTCTTTATCAACTCCATCCATTCCTAAATCCATCATCACAACAATTAAACATTACAATTCCATTAATTCCTCAAAACCCTAGATTTCAAATATACATATTTATACAGTAATTTCATTACAAATTTCTTTCTAATTCGATCAATTAAGCAGTATTTCAATCTTGAATCAGAACTTATCTATGAAATCGCGTAAATAACAAACCAATTCAATTAAAAGATGAATTGTTCAGTTCGTTAGAGCGAAAACACAAACCTGCTTTGGCGTTAGTGAAGACAGTGTGATAAGATTGCCATGGTCGAGATACTTCTTCTCCATCTTTATTATCGCTCATTTCTCTTCTTCT
>JABWDY010036893.1:149-10681 GCA_013358455.1 Thalictrum thalictroides | reverse complement strand
TAGGAAAAAAAAAAGAGTTGAAAAAGTTTAGAGAAAAGGAGTTACCATGGAAGCATTGCGTTCAAAAAAAAAAAGTTTGATAATTACTATGTTGTTGTTTCTTGTTATGTTATGGTTTCCTTTCCTTATATCATCTTTTCAACTCAATTCAGTAACAGCTATGTATTCCAGAATTATATTTCATCTTACAGGACGAATTCAAACCTCCATTGGTCATATCCTCGTCAGATAGTCCAGCGCAAAGAGAGAGGCTTAGAACTCCCTTGAGCAAACTGGTTTTCCATGTACTTACAGTATGTAACCATTATTTCATTGAAAGGAGTGGAAGATCTCAAAACAAGTCAATCTAAAATATCCCTTCACATGCTCACAGGGAGAAGGGAGTTTTAAAGGGCAAAGAGTTAACAAAGTATAGTTACTAGTTATAAATAAACAATAAGAACAAAGACGATAATATGAATTAGAAGAGCAAATGGATTTAACAGAGGTTCAAAGGACAACAAAAGATCAGCAGATCAGTGTTACACTGTTACAGACTGTCACAAAAGGCCCTGTTTTGTTAAGATGCCAGGAGTGCTTCAACCTTTGCAATCTGATCATCTGCCTTCTTTGGAGATGGACTCTCGTTGACCTCATCAAACAAGTCATGCTTCCATTTGTCGATGTGAATATTTTTATTCCGGTTTCTTTTAGCACACCTTCCATTGAATCCGTCTCTTCCCAGAGAGCCATCATCACCACCACCAAATCTCTTTATTGAAGAAAAGCCAACCCTTTGTGTTTCTCTCCGGTGTGGTGGTACTCGATCTTCTCTAAATGGTTTGTCAATTTGTTCCCGTAGAGGTTATGCTCTCCCCATTCCTTCCTTCTTGCATTTTCAGACGCAGGTTGCTCAATACTGGTAGGTCTTCCTGACACTGTTGCAGTCATTTCAGCAGAATTTCCAGACTCTTGCTCTATTCTCTTCTCCCCAAAGGCCGGTCTTTTCCTTGTAGTGGGTAATGCATTAGCTTCCAACTCATGAAAACAGTCATGATGCCAAACATTGTTTTTATCTCCCCCAGCTTGGATCCTCTCATCTCTTTTGTTCACATCCTTCACATCCATCTGATTTCCTCCAGGCTTTTGACTTGATCTTTCCTTCGTGTCATTCCACCATTTACACTCTGAAAAGCATAAGAATTTATAATCAGGGAAAACATACCATATTGCTGTTTATTGTGCCCTTTACGTCTTTAACTGATCTAACATCAAAAGTTACTGGGAAAATGTTTTCACTAACTCCCTGAAAATTACATAAAAAAACAGAGCTTGTGCCATAGACCTGAGGGATTAAGAGTCTCTAGAAAAGAAGATCGTGAAGAGTTTAAGACATCTCAGTGAATAATATACCAATAAGCTACAATTGACTGATATATGTGATTTTTAATATAGTTTCCGAGAGTAAAATAAGCTTTCCAGCACAGTACTCTTTCTAAGAGGTTTTGGTTTGCAGTTTGTCATAGTACCCAATATCAAAGACCCTGTTGCGCAATTGATATAGATGAGAACAAATGAAGCAAAAACATTGGTGTCATGTTTGAAAGGTAATAAGGAGTAAATGGAAGCAGCTTTCGTACACTAGGAGCCATACAAAGTAATAAATGAGAGAACTTGGGAGCTGGAATGTACAGTACTACTTTACCTATATTGTTATAAAGTGACACCTCATCTGCAGTTGCTGAAAATGTTCTCTCACTACTTGAACTTTTCCATGACCTAACTTCTGGAGTGTGTGTCTTCCCTAATCCCAGCGCAGCAGAAAGAAAGAAATCTACAATAATATAGCAGGGGATGGCCTTTAGTGGTCAGTGGTCACTACGATAAAAGTGTGAAGTTATAAATAGTTAGAGAAAAAGGATGGAGCATAGACATCTGCCGTCGAATATATTCCATACTCAAACAAGTTCTCCAATAGTTAAATAAAAACTTGTAGTAGCCGAAATATTGGTTAAGACAATGTAATTCTGCAGACAAAATATGTGATATTACAAATAAAAGAATCACTAAGCCATCTGTGATGTGTATAAGATGTTGGCATAAATGTTTAGAATTTTAGATGAAGTAGAGTAAGAAGGTGACTTGGCAGGTCAAATATCATGTGATAATTGTGAAAGACAAATTATAGACCGGGAGAAGTAGGACAGTGGACAGTAACTTCAGATAGAACAGAACAGAACAGTTGATAGTCATAAAACCTGGAGTCATTGAAGAGAGTTCTTTGTCACTGTCACTACCCTAGTATTTATTGGCATGCATAGTGGATAATGTCAGCCCACTCTTGCCATCAGCTGTCGGCATCAACCATTGTTCAAGTGTTTACGCAAACTTATGTTTTCTGCAATCTCCAGACTCATAATTTAAGTATTTTCTATAGCATATCTGATTGTTGTCTGCTGCTTCTATAGCATTATCTTATGGTCTTCATGGTCATGAAACTTTAAAGATGGATCCTGAACCGTGTACACACTTTTTTTACCTATTTCGCGTCAAATTGTGTCCCACGATCAGTCAAGACTTTGATCTGAAGAGAAAGCCCCAATCTGCCGATGATATTATTCTGAGGAGCATTTGGGTCTCTTAGGATGGGTACTACAGTGGAGAAGCCAAAGAAGCAAGTTTATGCCAAACAGTGTGAAGAGGATATGGTACACCATTTGTAGTATCTTTGTTGGAGGCTCTTGCTTGATGTTATGTGAGATTAATGTTTAGACCCAAAAGTAATTGTGTATTTGACCATTAGATTGGAGATCAAATTCTCAAGGCACCAAAGTACATCTCTGTTGAGTAATCTTTCATACTCTACCCTAAATCACAAACTACAATCTCATGCATCTACTTATCTAAAAAGAATAAAAGAGAGGAGGAGAAGAGAATTCTGATCACTCATTTTCTTTACTTCGATGCATCTTCGGGATATCCATGGAGTTATTCTTTAACATCACTGAAGAAGGTTTTTCACCATATACAAAACAATAGGTTAACCATTAGGTTAACATCACTGGGATATACAAAACAATAGGTTTTTCCCATAAGAAATTATTTCCTTGAAAAGATCAGTATCTTGCATAAATACTTTCGCATAAACAAAGTCACAAAGATAGTAATTTAGAGAGATCATTAAGTCATTAAGTGTTCAACTACCAGATCTTTTTCCTGTGAAAATTTGAAGCACTCTTAACTTTACCGGATTACTGTGTTTCTTTTTAACTGTCATCACTCATCATAGTTTTTTTCTAAGAAAACTTATAAGTTTGTCATTTGTCTGTTATGCAATGTTATAGCTTAACACTCACAATCTTAGCATTGTTCATAAATGGAAAGTACGCATAATTTAACAAATAACATCAGCAATTTCATTGTATGAAGTTTTAAGGCAGAAATCATACAAGATATAATATTTTATAACATTTTCACAACTAGGTCTAAATTTTTAAGAGCAAGAAACTGGTAAAAAAGAATCACCAACTTACAGACCAATTAAAGAATGAGAAAACAGAGCGCAGAGGTAGGCACTCTTGTGCAGGATCTCCTCACATGTACTGATTCCAAGAACATCTCTCAAAATATGTTCAGTGACCTTACCGATGCCCCCAATCTGGATATAAAGTCAAATCGAAAAATATGTTAATTTCTGTATATAGAAGACAGACATTCTGGTAACAAGTAACAACATCTTTACGTGAAAAACAAATTACTCAACTAAAAACTCAAAGGCTATTACTGATTGGAGACTTGATCATTGTACTGCTATGATTGGCTAAATAAACCCTCCTTTAATATTTGTTATAATCCATATTACCATACACTTTTGGTTGCCTGGTAAATAAGTTAATACTTAATAACACTGTAATTTAAATTAGATCATACATCCTTACTTTTCTAATTTAGAGCCAAGTCCATTTTAAAGGCTTCAATACACAAGGTCACTCCTAACTTGTGTCATTGAAATTAATAACTATCTAACATACACAATTAAACAATCGGGCAAACTTTTGATTTTTCTTTTAGCTTTCATTATTCTATCCGCTTTTGGAAAAGCAAGTCCCTTCAAATGTTATCTCACATCGTCCATATTTTCCTACACAATCATTCCTACATCTTTCTGCTTCTCTTCTTAAATGATGATAGATTGATAGCATAATCATACTGAAGAAAGTAAATATTTACGGCTCAAGGGAATGGTACTATTTGAACTACAGAGATATTCAGATATACCTTTTCTAACCATCTTACAATAGAAAAGTTTACATTTATTAGACATTTCTGACTTCTCAAACTTCTTTAATTAAATTTACATGGACATAAGTGCAACTGTGCAAGACCCTAAATAAATATTCAATAAGGTTGTCCTGAACTACGAAACAAATACATATACTGTGACAAAGCCATTCATAACATAAACCAATACTTTAGTGCTTAAAAATAATTCGAAGTTAAATATGTATGTTAACAGCTAAAGGTCGAAGCGACATTATCAAGCAAAACAGTATGGTATGCCATTTGAACGATATTTGTGTATCCGGAATGCAAATTGTTCCATAAATAAATTGGTAACTAGTAAGGATACCTTCCATATGGGGAGCGCTGATATGAATGCCATGACAGCTATCCGGTCATTTCGCAGAACAAAATGTCCATTCGGTTTGTTTATATCAGAGCAAACCTAGTAATGGATGTAGAATATATGTTGAATATCTAATATAACAAGCAGGAACGTAAAGAAGCATAATTGCATGGTCAGAAATCTATCATTCGGTTTTTATTTGATATGAAGTCAACTCCCATAAATCGCAAACATACAATTGACCTGTTTATGAAACAGAGTAGAGATTATTCATAAACAAAGTCGGTGATTACTCTCTGTATAATGTAATTGATAAACTGTTTCACGTCCTTACAAATAGCACTTTCTCACCCTTACACTGTCACACCTTAATTGCTACTCTCTTGATATCTATTTCATGATGTCTCTAAACAATGCAATATTACCTTCCTACATGAGAAAAAGGCTATGATGCGAAAAAGGAAACTTATCGAAATAGTTTGATGAGAAAGCCAATCCTTAGCAAGCATTCGATTGGGCGCCACTCCAGCACTACATGTAAGACCAGTCTCCTCAAAAACACCTGCCCTAAATTCGCTAGCAATCTTTGCAAAGACAAACAACAAGCAATCGCCATAAGATAAAGAGGAAAATCTGATTTAAGAAAATAAAATGAAGCAAACTACCACTAAGAAAATAATATTGATCAGGAACTACATCTTTCATGTGTAAACTTACTTCTTCACTGCGACGCAATGAAGTTCGGATCATATTTGAGAAAAACTAAGGAAACAAATTATCTAATTTAGTAGGAAATGATATATTTGAGCTGTACTTGAAATAATTTTGTTAAAGCATAATGTCTAACCTTTTCTTGTTAGTTCGCTGTAGTAGGTATACTTTTTGAAATCAACAGGAACAATAATTAACTCTGGGCATAATTTCCGTGCAACAAATCCAGACATTGCAGCACGAACCCCAAACTTACGTGCCTAAACATACAGAAAATTGAAATCATCCATAACGCTCCAAATGAAATATATATATCAAAAGACAACTGAGATTCAATGGGCTCGGATTTGTATTTATGTAATGAACTTACTGTCAACTATTTCAAACCTCATAATTAGCCGTCGAGATCATAGACATGCTTCCGACGGCCATTGGTTTTCCCATCAATGAAGTATTTTCTTTTGTTTCAACAGCAGCATAGAAAGCATCCATATCAACATGCAACCAAGTTCTCAATAGGTCTCTTGTCACTTCAAGCTCCACAATTTTTTAATCAGCTACCTATAAAAAGACATTAACTTTTTCTCAACTCCATGTCCAAGAAGATCAAAAGAGAAACCATTAACAGTACTTTATTCGTTTCTGTAGAGTATATAATTATTTACCTTCTGATAATGAGATATATCCACTGCAGTAAGCTTCCCACATTCAGCGCGCATTTTCTCTATTTTCTGCTTAATAAATGCTTCCCTTCGCTCCTCAAAGATCAATAAATTTTGATCTTTTGCCTCCTTTTGCACTTTCTCCTTATCAACTCCATCTATTCCTAAATTTATCACCACAACAATAACATATTACCAATCATTTAATCCCTCAAAACCCTAGATTTCAAATCATCAATTAATAATGAATTCATAACAAGTTTCAATCTTTATATATGCGAAAATAGAATAAACACAATTGAATCAGATGTTATCTACGAAATCGCATAAACATCAAACAAAATTTGAGTTAAAAAAAGAGAATGATTTGTTCAGTTCATTAAAGCAAAAACACGAACCTGCTTTGGCATTAGTAAAGATAGTGTGGTAAGATTGCAATAGCCGAGATTCTTCTTCTCTATCTTTACTATCGCTCATCTCCTCTTCTTCTTCTTCGTCTATCCTCTCTCTCTTTCTTTCTCTAAAAGTGGAAAACGGTGTTTTTGAAAATATTGGCGGGAAAATTACTAAAAGACCGCCAAAACCACAAAATCGGCACTTCAAAAGTTCGTATTCGTTGTGAAAAAATCGTAGGTGATTCTGTAGTTGCCACGTGTAATAAAAGCTAGTTGTCAAAGTATTTGAATAAAAAGATTTGAAATCTCCATACTGTTTCCAGAATTAATGAATTGTAACCAATGACAACACACTTTCCTATTTTTTCCAGATTTTCTTGTAAATAAAAGTTCACATTTCTCCCAATTCCAATTCCAATTCCACTACAGATTTAGAGACAGTAGAAAGCTATATCAAGAATCAGAAACAACAGAAGAAAAGTGATATGGAGAAGGTTTCCCTCAATCTTTGTTTCTTAGTTCTTTTGCTTGTTGCGACAGGTCTTGTGATTCTTTCGATTTATTTCCAGTTTTTTATGTTTGTATAACATTTTATTCATTTGCGCAAATTTATTTTCAGATTTTTGAGTTTTTTATTTTGATATGAATGCAGGTCTGCCATCCCTGACAGTGACTGTCAGGGCATCAAAGATGCAAGATAATAATGCTATCATGTATCCATTTTGCAATTATGCTCATGACTGTGTTAGTATTTGTTCTTGCGAACCATCATGTGTTATGGATAATTGTTCATGTGGATGTCTAACTAGTTCCAAAAGTTGTCAATATATCCATGAATGTTCGGGTGTTTGTCCTGGATGCGAACCTGAGTGTATAAACCACGAATGTAACTGTCAATGCAATAGATGAAGAGGTAGATAGATAGTGGGAGGAATAAAGATGGTTTGGGACTTTGGGTGATGAAATAAATTTGTGAGTTTGAATGTCAAATTGTGTCCAATGCAAAAACAATTCTAGTAACGGTCTCTTCTCGTAATTTATTTTTTCCTATACAGTTGTGCAATGACCAAAACTTTCTGATGAACCCTGCTTATCAGAACTGGTTTGCCTCAAGAAACATAGTGGCAACCATTGGCAACGAAATGAAGTGGTACTGGCACAACAATAATAAATACAATAAAAACTACACCATTGCTGATGCTATGATGGTATTTTGAGGAGAAATTTGGACAAATTGCATAAGCAGATACGTCAAGACAAAAATTAGGCAGATACACGCGCCCTTATGAAGCAATAATTAGCTATATAAAGTGGTCGCCAGTCCCACTTCGATTCAAGCCAACCAGAAATCCCTTACATGAAAGTTTCTTAGGATAGTCAAGGTTCACTTAGAACGGCTATATGACTAAGAGAAGTAGTATCAACAAACAATCGAATCAGGTACTTTACATTCTACTGATCATTGTTATTCAGGCAATACAATGCTGGCTTGGAGGAGCTACTAAAGAAGATTTTCTTACCCAGCGGCTGTTAAAGAGATTATAATGTCGTCTGGTTTACAGATTGATGGTTTCGCTAGGATATGCCTAACAGATAAAGGACACCAGTAGGAAAATGATTGATGATTGGAAAACTGACATGTTTATGGATCTGACAGCGATGGATATTCTTAGACTTATGTTGCCATTGTAACAAACCAGTTATGAATGCGCTTCAGCAACTGTATACCTCTAAGTTTCAAAATTGGGTCGACAAGAAACTGTGCTTGCTCTAAGAAAAGAGACTATGATTAACTACATCATCTAGTACTATATATGCGAATAATGCATAATTGAGAAAATATCTTCTAGCTTTTCCTAGCTATCATCTATTTTTGACAACTTGTTAAGTTGTTATCAACTCCGCTTTCAGCAAAATAATGTGGCTATCTTTGTATGTAAAAACAACACTTTCTTATGTGCGGTCAGGGTGGCCTAAATTGCAGTTAAGACAATAATGACTCCAGGCCTAACTTGGCTGCCTAGGGGAAGAGGAGGTTGCGAGGACTGAAATTAAAGTTTAAGTCCTCACCCGACATTACATACTTACACACACGAGGTAATGCCGGGCAACTTGTGTGTATAGTGTCAGGGACAGCCCAGCTCATTTGTCACCTATAGTGTTGTTTAAAGTTTGCAAAACAGACATTGTTTAAGAAACAACTCATTCCTCAACACTAGCTTCAAAAGAAAAAAAACAAGACACGTAGAAACACCGATAAAAATCAAGAAACTAACAACCATCCACTAGCTAGTACATCATTCGATCAACGAACAGAGATTACAAAGCACTACCATAGTAGATTAATTCAGAGATACATAACTTCAGTTCTTCTAAATCGCTGATGCACTGAAGTAGCTAAACAAGAGGCGATACAAATGATCATAGATTTAGCATTAGATGCTACAGCATTGAAAACATTTGAAAATCTTCTCTCTTGTAATGCCAATATAATCTCAACACATTGTTTCAATGTGTTGTAAATCTCCACCAAGATATCCATCCATCTAATGCTCCAGAAAACTTAGCTAAATCCTTACACAGCTCTTCAGTCGCTCTGTTGCAAAACAAATCTGAAAATGAAATACAAAAATGGAAAAACAACAAGTATGTTTCTGTATATTTATAATGAGAAGAAAGGGGATGTTTCTCATATCATTATCTAATAATTGAAAGAGTGTTGTTTCCATGATGCTTCGTTTTTTTGTCTTGGAAGCATTTTAGGTAACTTGTCCTATTGGGTGAATCAATGCTTTACCATTCAAGAAGAACTACCATTACAAATTCGAATTAACTTGTCAGAACATCAAACACACATTTGCTCTCATAAAAGGATGGTCATCCTGGGGGTTGTCCTTGGAGGCGATGGCGAGGGACTTGCCAGAGCTGAAGTCAAATAACATGCGTTAAAATGTGAAATGCCGTAACTGCAGCATATTAATCTTCCGAAATAGATTTCACAGACATTTAGCCAGTTATGAATGTTATTATATGTCAGGCACTATGTAAGACATAATCACCATCAATGAATCAAGCAATCCTACAGCTAGTGTATGCAAAAATGTTCTCCATGTGGAATGGAGTAGTCAAAGACTCAATGTGAGAACAGAGAGAACTATTTCCAGTTTGTCAGAAATGACAGAGTGGAGAACAGAGTGAACTATTTAGTCCCACATCACTTGCTGACAAGAACTAAGTTATATTAATAAAGGCTAGATGGTGAATAACTATCGCCGAGCTCAGCAACGAGAGCTTATAACTCAAGTGGGGGCATTAAGGTGATTGGACTTGGGCTTTGCCTACCTGGTCGGGCTTGTGGTGCACATACTG
This sequence comes from Thalictrum thalictroides, assembly GCA_013358455.1. Lineage (NCBI taxonomy): Eukaryota > Viridiplantae > Streptophyta > Magnoliopsida > Ranunculales > Ranunculaceae > Thalictrum > Thalictrum thalictroides. The sequence continues at coordinate 938 of JABWDY010036893.1, read as the reverse complement.
ACTCGCCCGGTCCAAGTTGGGATTTGGGCCATGTGTCATGGGCGAAGGCCTGCGACACTTGGTTACTAGAGAGGAGGGCACCTCGTCAGGCTGGTTTCACAGAGCAGCGAAAACCTCCCTATCTCGACAGTGGAAGGATAACGAGATAGGTGCTCTTTGAGCCCATTAAGGCCAGATGGGCCCAGCGCAAAGAACAATCACTTTTTTCTCAAACTGAGTTTGAGTTGGCGGGAAACTAGAAATTATTTGGCGGGAAAGTAAATAAAACCACAATTACTGAAACCAATGAGCAAAGAAATACTCATCATTGTAGAAGATACACTTAATGAGGGATTTAAGTGTTTTCAGCAGTAAGAGTTCTTCAATCATCAAAATTTATGTACAAATTTCATTTTTATGGATACCCAATTTGAAAATTTGCTTTTTTTGATGTGTATACAGTATACAGGCAAGGATTAGAGATTTTAGACTATAGGAGTGGAGATGAAGCTAATCAGTTTAGAAAGGTAGGTATAATTAACAATGGGTTTTTATCATTTTAAAGAATTATTACAATTATATGCTTTGAACATGTTGAAATTGAAGTCATGTTTTGGAGTTGTCCTTCTGAATTGGAGTTATGATTTAGGGTTTAGGTTCGCAAAGCTCATCCATCACAATTCACAAAGGGTTAAGGGTATCATTTGTACTTTCAATATATATTCTTGAATGGAATTTGAAATTTTTATTTATATTGAAGTGATAGAAATTAAATGTTGAAATACATTTGAAGACAACTACATTATTAAA
>JABWDY010036876.1:10414-21738 GCA_013358455.1 Thalictrum thalictroides | reverse complement strand
AAACAACCCCGCTTGCCATTCAAAAAAAAAAATATTTGACAAAAATCGGCGTATGGTCATTAGCACAAACTCATCATAGGCTTTAGGATTTAGCGCACAAATCCATAGAATAGGTTTGAATTGAACCACATATACATGTATAAAAAGAATTTATAGTAATAGGAGTAACTTAGTTAAGTTGCACACATGGGTATCAGATTCGGTTTTTAATTAGTTTCTTTTGCATGAATGGGTAATTACTTGGCTTGACACCTCCTGCTTGGATTAGGTAGAACTGATTCGTTGGCTAATGTGAAATGGAAGCAAACCAGTTAACACTGAGTTATATTTGCTTGATAATGAATAAGAGATTGGCAAGAACAAAATCAAATTGAAGGGTACAGATGGGATTTAGGAGCTATAGTACGGAAAAGATGAAATATATGTTAATCTTTAAGGACTTGAATTAAGTGTTTATTGTGAGATGAAAGGAAGAGAAAAGACAAAGGGGATTAAAAGGACGGCCAGATGTGAGCAAAGGTATGGAGAAACTTGACAAGCCTCAGGGACAAGGTATAAAGAATTACACCATTAATACTTGTTTCCATCCAAATTATTTTGGTTTGGAGTTTTTTTTTTAGCAAACAGGTTCTGTGAAGTCCTAGCTACTTGTGGATTGGCTTAAATATTGGTTTTCTGCTTTTTTAATTTTATTTTTGATGAAGGCATAGAAAAATGATGACCTGTGTGTACGGGATATCAATGAATCTTTGGGGGCCTTGTTAATTTCTTAAAGGATTATAGTGGAAATGGAAGGAATTTTATAAGTGAATGATTATTGTTGACCAGGACAAATTAGAGTGAAGTTTATAGTACATAAATATAATTTCCGCAACCGCCGGTGTTACCACAATTAGAAAGTGATTTCTTATAGCTTTGTTTCACCTTATCTATTTTATAATCATAGTTTTGTTTGCCGTTTTAGGAGATTGTTAATTATAGTGCTCTTCTTCGGGTTCTAGAAGTGACGGAAGGAACGAGCAAGAGGTAGGGACTTACAGTGCCATTTTATTATCTTTTCATGTTCATATTTTAATTCAATGTTGCGGTACAGTTGATATATATATTGATCGATAGAAAAATGGCATGCATGGTTTTGTTTGGTATATATAAATTATCTGTGGTTTGACAATCGTTAGTTTTATTACAATGATTAGCTACAGATATCATGTTTTATACTGGAATTGCTAAAGCAGTATATGGTAAATGGTTATTGTTTTACAAATTAAAAGTTAATGCAATTTTGTTGCTTCTCTCTTCTAAAAGGGAAAAGGGAGTGGATTTCGTATGTGGGATGGTAGATCCTAGTTGTATGTTGGTTATGGGGTGAGGTTCATGAATTGGGAAAGGATGGTATATCCCAGTGGCTAGTGCCCGTGTCTGGTAGCCATGGTATCGAGATAATCCCTTCGGCTAGTGCCCGTGTCTGGTAGCCGTGAATATGGGATAGTCTCTTCGGCTAGTGCCCGTGTCTGGTAGCCGTGAATAGGAGACTGGAATGATGATTGATAAATTCAGGAACTTGTCACACATGCCAGGTGTAATTAAAGATTAATAAAAGCCACCTATATATTATTATATATATTGTATCACAAGGCGATCTGGCAAGGGATCGGTTGAATTCCTATAAAGAGAGGATTGTGACATGTTGTCATATTCCGGAAACGGCAGTCCTCTCTAGGATTACATCTTCGTTGTTCACCTTTAGACGGTTAATGGGCACTTTCTAGTGCTGAACACTGTTTGATGTTTCCGGGAATGACCTTTCTACCTTTCAAGATTACCATTTTTTTTTAGTGGTATATGTTGTTGATCGTTATGTGTTGTGGGGATACAAGTTACCTCAAGGAGGTTAGACGCGGGGAGTTTGGGAGTTATATTAATAATACGACAACATGTCAAATTGAATACCCAAATAAGTTGAATAACATGAATATAACTCCCAAACTCCCAATTATTGTAACAAAATCAAATTGGAGTATATCGATCATCCTCAAAGTCTTAAAGATATGTGTTTTTCCATAGAAGAGATTTTGTGGCCTTAAGTCTTCAAAATGTTGTAATAGATCAAAAGATATTTCCCAAAAGAATCTTATTTGATATCAGTATATCGTTTATCATCAAAATAAAATTAATTCATCCAAAAATACCACAATGAAGTTGAACACTTCTCAGATTATATCACCAAATGAAATTTTTCGTTCCTCTTATCTTAATCTAACTAACAATTAATAGTTCGATCCATATCAATTAATATTATAATCCCAAATAAAGCTACATACGAAAACACCAAATATAAACTGAAGCTGTCTCAAATCAATATTTCCAAATACAATTATAATGTTCACTAATCTTCTTATCCCAGCTAGATATTTATAATCTCATATAATACAAAACACACAATAATATATAACATATAAAAACAACTTTTAGTCTTTTAAATTTTTATTAATTATTTTTAGTTATAGATTTTTCATCCCCAACGTACCTAATACTTGCGGTTATAACCAACTAACAAATCCCAGACGGATCTACTAGTGGCGCTCTGATACCATGTCCGTAACGCCCCAAAATAACAACACGAATCCCTATGACTCAATGTCAAATCTCGAGGCATTAAAAACAATCCATCCCATGATAATAATATAATATTATAAGATTTCGAATGATATTTTTTTTTTGATTGGTAAGCGGGGTTGTTAACGGGGGCCCCTACCCCTATATTTCAAATAAAAGAAAATGATATAAGAATTACAAGCTCATCACTCTCTACTCTCTCTCTCTGACATAATATGAGTGGAATACAAAAGAGAGTCCTAACATCTCAATTAAGACCAACATTTCTATCCCCTCAAGGGGGAACCTTAGCTTGCATGTGGCCTGTCCCACTAGATAAGCCATTTGTGTTTGGGTGTGTAACACCCAAATTGCCATTTGTTTGGTTGTGGTTTGTAGTGCTCCATTGGTTCATGTTGGGGACTGACCCCCCCTTTCTCTATCTGGTCTTTGGTTGTTTTTAGGGTTGGGCTTGACTCCCCCCTTTGTTTGAATGTATGTTTCTTTTTTGGAGTTTCCCAACCAGCCTCCTCTTGATCCTCTACTTGATTCTCCACCTCTTGAAACCCCACTTTTGGTGGAGGCATATGAAACATGAGATAGCGGCGTTTGTGTAGAAGTGTGATACTTACCAGAGGGTAAAGGCAGAGCATAAGAAGCCTGGTGGCATGTTACAGCCGTTGCCAATCCCAGAGTGGAAGTGGGACAGTATCTCGATGGATTTCATCTCAGGATTTCCCCTTCCCTAGAGGTGTAACATGATTTGGGTGATCATGGACTACTTGACTAAGGTCGCCCATTTCTTGGCTATTAGCGATAATTCCTCGGCTGAAGAGTTGGGAAGTCTGTATGTTCAGGAGATAGTGGCTCGACATGGGGTTCCGTTGTCCATAGTTTCAGACAAAGGAGCAAAGTTTACTTCCAAGTTTTAGAAGGGTTTTTAGAAAGCTATGGGGACGACGTTGAGGTTCAGTACAACGTTTCATCCACAGACAGATAGGCAGACTGATAGGGTGAACCAAGTATTGGAAGATATGCTTCGTGCCTGTGTGATCAACTTTAAGGGTAAGTGGACCGAGCACCTCCATCTAGTGGAGTTCACTTACAATAACAGTTATCACGCGAGCATAGGCATGGCACCGTTTGAGGCTCTGTACGGGAGGCCTCATAGATCACCAGTGAGTTGATTTGATGACCGGGATACCATCAAAGTGGGCCCTAACAGTGTTAGAGAGGATCAGGCAAAGATCATTCTAGTCCGTGATCGGATTTTGGCAGCACAGAGCAGACAAAAGAGTTATGCTGACAGGAGTCGCCGACCGTTGGATTTTTAGTTTTGTGACGAGGTTTTGATGAAGGTATCGCCTATAAAGAGTGGTTCTCCGTTTTAGGCGGAAAGGGAAGTTGGCCCCGCACTTCATTGGTCCTCTGACGGTCTTGGACCGCATAGGCAAGCTCACTTACAGAGTGCAGTTTTAATCAACTTAGAAAAATAAAATGAAGAGACTAAGAACAAACTCAAAATTTAGCTTGAAATGGGTCCCTCAGGCCCGGATGTACGTAAATACACTCCAAAGAAGGAAAAGCTCAAATCTCACTAGGTTATGGTACTCCGCACTATTCTTGGGGTTTCCTAAAAGATCGATCATTTCTCAACTTGAGTCATGCTACTAAACACTATCATGCATAAAGATAACTAGCCAAGATTTTCATGAATGAAATCTATGTTAAGTGATAAAATATAGTCTACATCCAATAATGATCATACGAGAATTTCAAATATAAGCAATTCCTAATTATTTCAATAAAAGCTCGTATTTATCATCATTGAAAATCACCATTTTTCTACCTTTATAAGGAAATTGGTTTTCAAAAATTTTAAATTGTCCCCATACACCCCCAAACCTAAAGTGAACATTGTCCTCAATATATAAGAAAATGAACACATAAATTTGGAAAATAAAATGGAAGAATATTACCATATCAAGCGCATCTCCAAGTTTCTGCAAAAGAAAAACCATATTTCCAAAAATAATAACATTCTGGGTTGCCTCCCAGTAGCGCCAAGTTTAACGTCTTCAGTCAGACATATACTTCGGAATTATGTGAAGTTGCTCATACTACAATGACTACAAAACTTAATCTTGGTAAACAGTATCAATCAAATCAACTTCCTCCACAATCATATCAACTAAGTTTTCTAGGTATGGTTTCAAACGTTGACCATTAACTTTGAATACATGAACATCTTTAGTGTTTTCTATTTCTACGGCACTATGTGGGAACACAGTTTTCACAATATATGGTCTAGTTCAACGAGAATGCAACTTACCAGAAAAAAAAACGCAACCTAGAGTTAAATAATAAAACTTTTTTATTAGGTTCAAAGGATTTTCTAAGAATTGATTTATCATGGAATATTTTTGTCCTTTGTTTATAAATTTTAGCAGTTTGGTAAGCTTCATTCCTTAACTCTTTTAACTTGTTCAGTTGAAACTTACGTTGTGATCCAGCTTTTGCCATGTCAAAATTAAACTTTTTAATGGCCCAGTATGCACGATGTTCTAATTCTACAGGCAAGTGAAAAGCTTTTCCATAGACAAGTCTATAAGGTGACATTCTTATCGGGGTTTTATATGCAGTTCTGTAAGCCCAAAGAGAATCATTCAAACGTTGTGACCAATCCTTACGGTTAGGATGTACTGTTTTCTCTAAAATATGTTTAATTTCCTGATTAGAAATATCAACTTGTCCACTTGTTTGTGGATGGTAAGGGGTGGCTACTTTATGAGTGATGGAGTACTTTTTCATTAAGGCTTCAAAAGGTTTAATACAAAAATGGGAACCACCATCACTTACGACCGCACGAGGAGTACCAAAACGAGAAAATATGTTATCTTTTAAGAAATTGACAACTACCTTGTGGTCATTAGTGTTACTAGCGACAGCCTCCACCCACCTAGAAACATAGTCGACCGCGACAAAAATATAAAGCTTACCACACGAAGAAGGAAATGGACCCATGAAGTCAATAACCCACACATCGAAGATTTCAACAATTAAAATCGGGGAAAGAGGCATCATGTTCCTACGTGAAATACTACCCATTCGTTGGCATCGATCACAAACTGAATAAGAGTAGGCTAGTAAAAACCACATTGCAAAACTTTTGCAGGTGTCTTTTTAGCACTGAAATGACCTCCACATGAATGGTCATGGCAAATCGAGAGGACACTAGAAAACTCACTCTCAAGAATACATCTCCTAATGACCTAGTCCGGATAGTATTTAAATAAGTATGGGTCATTCAAAAAGAAATGTCTAACTTCGGAAAGGAATAAGTTGACCCGTAACGAGATAGTTTACTATATCGGCATACCAAGGTAATTGGGAGATAGTTAGAAGTTGTTTATCAGGAAAATGCTCGCTTATGGGTATGGAATTGTCACAAGACTCGAGAATATGCCTAGACAAATGGTAAGCTACTACATTTTCAGAACCTTTCTTATCAAAAATTTCTAAATCAAACTCTTGTAGCAATAAAATCCAACGGATCAGCCGAGCCTTAGCATCTTTTTGGATAAAAGATACTTTAATGTGGCATGATCAGAATAAATAATGATTTTAGAACCGATAAGGTAGGAACGAAACTTATCTAAAGCAAACACAACGGCTAGAAGTTATTTCTCAGTGGTGGAATAATTTAGCAGTGCGTCATTCAAGGTCTTGCTTGCAAAATAGATTACATGCGGCATTTTATTTGCATGTTGTCCTAAAACGGCTCCAACGGCATAATCAGAGGCATCACACATGATCTCAAAAGCTAAATCCCAATTAGGTGGTTGGATGATTTGGGTAGAAGTTAATAAAGCCTTAAGCTTCTCAAAAGCTTTTAAACAATCATCATTAAAGATAAAGGGTGTATCTTTATGCACGATGTTCTAATTCTACAGGCAAGTGACAAGCTTTTCCATAGACAAGTCTATAAGGTGACATTCCTCTTGGGGTTTTATATGCAGTTTTGTAAGCCCAAAGAGAATCATTCAGACGTTGTGACCAATCCTTATGGTTAGGACGTACTGTTTTCTCTAAAATATGTTTAATTTCCCGATTAGAAATTTCAACTTGTCCACTTGTTTGTGGATGATAAGGGGTGGCTACTTTATGAGTGATGGAGTACTTTTTCATTAAGGCTTCAAAAGGTTTATTACAAAAATGGGAACCACTATCACTTATGACAGCACGAGGAGTACCAAAACGAGAAAATATGTTATCTTTTGAGAAATTGACAACTACCTTGTGGACATTAGTGTTACTAGCGACACCCTCCACCCACTTAGAAACATAGTCGACCGCGACTAAAATATAAAGCTTACCACACGAAGAAGGAAATGGACCCATGAAGTCAATAGTACCCCACACATCGAAGATTTCAACTATTAAAATCGGGGAAAGAGGCATCATGTATCTTTGGCAAGTAGACTGCACAAAGGTCTCGAAATTTTACTAAAATCTTTAATGAATCGACGATAGAAACCTACATGACCTAAGAAAGACCTAACTTCCTTAACCATTTTAGGTGGTAGAAAGTTAGAGATTAAATCAGTCTTGGCTTTGTCAACTTCAATACCCTTACTGAAAAATACATGCCCAAGAACAATACCTTGTTTCACCATAAAATGACATTTTTCCCAATTTCAAACAAGATTTTTCTCTTCACATCTCGTAAGGACTAGAGATAAATGGTGCAAACATTCATCAAAGGAATTTCCAAACACATAAAAATCATCCATAAAAAGCTCAAGGAATATTTTAGCCATATCGGAAAAGATACTAAGCATACACCGCTGAAAAGTAGTAGGTGCATTTAATAAACCAAATGGCATACGACGATGTGCGAAAGTTCCAAAGGGACAAGTGAAGGTGGTTTTCTCTTAATCCTCAGGTGCAATGGGAATTTGGTTATAACCTGAATAACCATCAAGAAAACAATAATACTCATGTCCGGCTAACCTTTCAAGCATTTGGTCGATGAATGGAAGAGGGAAGTGATCTTTCGTACTGACCAAATTTAGCTTACGATAGTCAATACAAGCACGCCACCCAGTAGTCTTATGAGTTGGAACTAATTCATTATTATCATTTTTGACTACCGTGATACCTGATTTCTTAGGAACAACCTGAACAAGACTAACCCACGAACTATCGAAAATTGGGTAAATAATACCCTAATCTAACAACTTAAGCACTTCAGTTCGAACAACTTATTTTAAGTTAGGGTTAAGTCGGCGTTGTGCCTCACGGGTAGGTTTGGTGTTATCTTCCAGATGAATTCGATGCATACAAACCGTAGGACTTATACCCTGGATATCAGCTATGGACCACTCTAAGGCTACTTTATGGTTTCTAAGAACGTCTAATAACTTACTCTCCTGGTCATTCGTAAGATCGGAAGAAATTATAACAGGCAGAGTTTCAGAAGAACCTAGAAACGCATATTTAAGAGTCTCAGGTAATTGTTTCAGTTCAAGCTTGGGTGTTTTCTCAATGGAAGGGACGGGTTTAGACTCAGAGGGTGGGAGGGATTCCACTTTGGTTTTCCATTTACCAGTATCTAAAGGTGGTGTTAAATCTAACACAACATTAACTTCTCTTATGGAATTTCCTACGTCACCATCTAAACCAGGATGACTTAAACAAGTTCCGAGTAGATCGTTTGAACTAGAACTTAAGAAAGTGTCATCTACCACGTTTTCTATCACATCAACCTTAAAGAAATCGTCAGAATCAGGTGGTTGTTGACTAACATTAAACACATTAAGTTCTACTGTCATATTCCCAAATGACAAATTCATGATCCCATTCCGACAATTAATTATAGCATTGGATGTAGCAAGGAATAAACGACCTAAGACGACAAGAATTTGGTTATTAGGATTGTGAACAGGTTGCGTATCTAAGACAATGAAGTCTACTGGGAAATAAAATTTGTCAACCTTAATGATCACATCCTCAATAATACCGCAGGGAATCTTAACAGAATGATCAGCTAACTGTAAGGTTACTTGAGTCGGTTTTAACTCACCAAGACTTAGTTGCTCATAAATAGAAAAAGGTAAAAGATTAACACTAGCCCCTAAATCTAGTAATGCTTTCTCAATGAGATAATCACCAATCACACATGAAACAATAGGTCATCCAGGATCCCTATACTTAGGGGGGTTTTGTGTTGAATAATTGAGCTAACTTGTTCGGTGAGGAATGCCTTCTTATGCACATTTAATTTACGTTTTTGGGTACAAAGGTCTTTCAAAAATTTAGCATAAGCAGGAATTTGTTTAATCGCGTCAAGCAAAGGAATATTAATTTGGACTTGTTTAAACACTTCCATTATATCATTAGAATTCGACCCTTTCTTAGCCGGGGCTAACCGTGATGGAAACGGTGCCTTTGGCACATAAGATGTATCTGGAATCCGATTTTCTTTATCTTGCAAGACATTTTCAGCTTCTTGATCAGATTTGGATTCATCTTGTGAGGGTTTCTTCGATGAGGTAACAACTCTATGACTAGGTTCCACTACCTTATTGTCAACTTCTCTTCCATTTCTAAGAATAGTAATAGACTTAGCCTCTTCATTAGTCGACCTAGAACTCGTACTAACATCATGTTGACCCTTAGGATTTTGGATAGGTTGACTAGGAAATTTACCAGGTTCCCTCCCACTTAAAGAATTAGCAATCTGTCCTACAGCTATCGCAAGCTTGTTAATAGCTTGAGATTGTTGTTGAGAAGTAGACTTAAGCTCGTTTATGGTTTGAGATTGTTGCGCACATATATTACCAGTTTGTTGCATAAAAAGCTTAAGTGAATCCTCTAGATTAGGTGTAACCTGAGGAGTAACCTGATTAAATTGTGGTCTAGTATTTGGAGGATGGAATGGTTGAGATGGAGGAGCCACTGCTGGACCTCCTTGTTGGGGACCTTGGCTATATGAAAAATTAGGATGCCTAGCCCATCCTGGGTTGTATGTGTTTGAATAAGGATCATTAAAGGGTTTCCTAACATTATTAAAAGCATTAACTTGTTCAGTAAAATAGTCGGGAAACTCAGTTTGAGGACATGCTTGAGACGTGTATGGAGAGTTAGTATAACCAGCAAAGACTTCAGAAGGTGCATTAACAGGTTGACTAGCTGAGAAGAGAGCATCTATCTTACGAGTTAGACTTTCAACCGCATTTTCTAACTTAGATGATGAAGACGTGGTTTAGGTAAGGATGATGGATCTTTTATTTCATATAAACCACTCTTTCGCTTCTCCACGTCTTTCTTGGAATAATCCCATTGTTGGGAATTTTCTGAGAGGGTTTCAAAAAAATTCCATATCTCTTCGACACTTTTCTCCATAAGGGAACCTCCACTAGTAGAGTCAATTATGCTGCGGTGTTGTGGTGTCAAACTGTCGCGGAAATATTGTATTTGACTCCATTTCGGGATTTCATGATGAGGACACTTGATTAATAAATCATTAAACATCTCCCAACAATCGAAAAAATGTTCAACTTCTTTTTGTTGGAAGTTGGTAATTTCTCATCGAAGAGCGTTGGTTTTATGAATTGGGATGTACTTAGATAAGAATTTAGTGTATAAAGCTTCCCAAGACGTAATGGTTCCAATCTTTAGAGAATTTAACCAGGATTTCACCCTATCTTTTAGAAAGAAAGGGAATAACCTAAGACGGACAGAGTCATCAAAAAAATTGGGATACTTGAAAGTCGCACAAATGTCAAGAAATTCTTTGACATGGAGATAAGGATCCTCTTTATCTAATTCATAGAAGGATGGTAAAAGATGAATGATAGAAGGTTTTAATTCAAAGCTAGTTGCATTTGTTTGAGGTAAGACAATGCAAGACGGAGTATTACTAGCTATAGGTGAGAAGTAATCCTTAAAAAGTTTTTCTTCAGCCATCTCGTGAAAGATTGATTTTTTACCTACAAATGTTGACTCTACTAACTCGCTAGACTCTATGCTTACTAAACAACCTGTAGAATCACGCTCCCAACACAACATAAACTAGCACACACAAGCAAAAATAAAACAAAGTAATCCAAGCAATATTGACTCGATAATTGATGTGATGAAATCAATTTGTTTTAATTTACTGTGGGGCTTCACAGAATTCTTTGTCTTTATGCCCAAAAAAAAATAAAAAATTGCTCCTACTCTTTAGAAGACACACACCTCAGTTCTTGCACCCTTTCAGGCACTGTCACACCCCCGGTTTGTGATTCTATTAAATTTACACACCTCAGTTCTTGTACCTTTTCAGATACCGTCACCACCCCCGGTGTATAAAAGTTAAGAGTTTTCCTATTAAGCAGGACAAATCCTGACTTGCAATATAATATCCTATGGGTCGGTTGAGTGAAGTCCAAAAGTTAAAATAAATAAACAAATAAAATAAACAAAACAATCAAGCAAACACACAAAGAAATAAAACCACGTGCCGATGTGGGGATAAGAAAATTACCTCTGGCTCACTACCTGCGGGTAGATTTTTGCCAGGTGACGATCGATGACACCACACAGAAACTGTTGTATTCTGTATTTTTTTTTGTCAGACCTGTCAGAAAATTGGTGTGGTCGCCCGTCGCGAATTCTACTACTGCAATTGGTCGCCCGGCGCGAGTTTTACTGTTTCAGCAAATTTTTGGACAGTTCTGAAT
>JABWDY010036866.1:9299-20230 GCA_013358455.1 Thalictrum thalictroides | reverse complement strand
GGTAGACTGATTTCTGACAAAGTTCTTGCTCTTTCTGTACATCCTACCCATCCTCTTTACCATCAGCACAAGATCTTCATTTTGTTCAAAAAAAATGGTTTAATGCCTCTCTTTTCATTCACATAAACTTATGGAATAGTCCTACGTGGACAGTTTATGTTATGTGACCATTGGAGATGCTTTGAGGATGTTGTACATAGACCTAGTGCAAGGATGTTTCCAAAACTATATATGGCAAGTTCCTGTCAAGAAATAAAGAAATTAGCTGTAATCAAGTAAGATTAATGGGTTAATTGACAGCCAAATGATACCATACTATAACAATAAATAAGAGGAAAATATCACATCAAAAAGTACATATTCTGTCACACTCCAACCCCCATTTAAGCTATTCATATGAACCCACAATTGGCGTCGTGTGTGCGAACAAATAGCAAAGACATTAGTCACCTACTCAAAAAAAATTCGTTCAAAAGACCTTTGCTTATACCAAGCTCGAAAACTTTGATGTTACTGGAAATAAAGATGTTGTTTAAAAGATTACTGGTAGTTCTCGACTTCAACGAGTTGAGGATATGATGTTGTTGTCATCACTCATGGGAAAAAAAAAATCTCCTAATGATGCTAAACAAAAGTTTGAAAAAGCCATGAAGATGATGCAAGAAAATCGCCAGAAACATATTGAAGTGTTGAAGCTTCAACGGATGAATGTTAAAGACAAGAGGCATGTGATCGATGGAAGACATCATTGACCAACTTAACGCCCAGAATCAAAGGGGCATGAGTTAGACGCTGAAGACAACTTAGGCATTGTTAGGAAAGAACGTACTCAACCTTCCAAACCAAAAGAAACCCTGAGGATCGTGTTGACCGAGTCAGAAACATCATCCTATCAAGGCCGACGCAAAGACAAAAGACCGAGACGCAAAGACAAAAGACCGAGTCAGAAACATCATCCTATCGAGGCCGACGCAAAGACAAAAGGCCACTAGAACACCCACTTAAAATTCAATGTCCTACCAACCAAGAATACAACTATTGCCGATATGATGAGCGTCACCCAGTTAGACACTCAAAGATGGACAATTTTCTCGTCAATATAGCCATCCAAGGCACTGAAAAGAGTCTTCTTACCCGATCCTTCATGCGGAAGTCGATATTTGAGCAAATCACTATCCCAAGGTTCACACCTTTTACCGAGAAGGCTGATTCAGTTACTCATGTATTTATTATAGAGACCAAATGAAGCAATACGAGCTGGACAAACATGTCATTTGCAAGATCTTCCTACTCCAACCTTTAAGGATCTGGATTTGCATGGTATCTCAAGATTGAACCAGGGACTGTTGCTTCTTTATTCCACAGTTGGTAAGATTATTTATTAGCCAATATTCTTGCAATAGAAACTAAAAATGTTGATGTGTTGTTCAACTTGAGGAAAAGTAGCAATGAGACAATTAGGGACTACACCAAAGGTTCAACAATGATTGCATTTGGAAAAATGGTTTTCCAAAGATACTTCTTTGTAGGAGTCCTTGACTCGAAAAAAACCAAAGACGTTGGATCGAATGTTAGCAAAGGCTGAGAGCAACACAAAGAGGAAGATAGTCTAGTCCATAAACCCAAAGCCAAGAAAGTTTTACTATTAAATCAGAGGCCGCCACCCCAAGAAAAAGGATTGGGGGCAAAAAAAGTGGCCAAAGTCTGATTCTGGATCAAGTTGGCATCTAAGATAAATAAGGATCTGACAGGAAGTTCACCCTGTTGCTGAAATCTCAAAAGACTATCAGAAACAAGAATTTGCTCTAGGTACGAGAAACTCAAGTGCTTATTGTGTGACTTTTATCGACAGAAAGGTTACCTCACCAACAGATATAGAGCTTTGTTATATGCCTTACAAGATAGGGTTGAAAAACACCTCATGGATGATTTCATTGACAACGAAAAGATTTTGGATGAAGTCGACAAAACAGTGGTAGAGATTCAACAAGTTCACTACATCCAGCTCATACATGCTAGTGGACCAGGCAGTTCAACAGAGATCTTATCACTTTTGTGTGTATAAATTTTTGGAAAACATAGCATTAATGTATTTGCCACCATATTTAGGGATGCCAACTTTTTCCCTTAAACCATCACTATTAGAAATCTCTTTTTATTTTGCCACAATATTATGGATATGTTGTTTTAGCTTTTATATGGACAGTTTGTATTGGAATAGCTACATCTTTCTTCTCAGGGATCCAATGCTGATCGTTTTTTTATTCTGAAAAAAGACTCTCAAGCTTTCCAATGATATATGGCAAGTTGTAAGGAGATGATCGGTATTGTAGCGGCAATGCTTGATAGAAGTTGGACCAACACAATTGAGGTTATTGTTCGAACAGTGAATAGGTTGTTCAAACAATGAACATGAACAGGTTAGTTGTTCAAACAGTTCTTCAGTTTTCAAGAGAAAAAGCCGAAGTTTGAGCACATCTCATGTAAGGTTGCAAGGCTATAATATAAAACCATAGTAAAGAGAGAAACCTTGGCTTTGGAGCAAGTGAGAGAGATCAAGTCTTCTTGAAAAAGATTTTCTTGGGGAGAAAGAAACCAAGTGTAGAGAGACTAGTGTGTTCACCCATGAGAGATTCTTTGAAAGGAACAAGAAGAGAGAAAAAAGAAAAAGAGATTGTACTTGAGAGTCTTGTGAGAGATTTACAAAAAAGATCAATCTTGAGTGGTGGGTTTGAGTGCGAGTCAAATTATAACTTTTTTTCTCTTTCACTAGTGGAACATTTCTTCTTGCCCCGTGGATGTAGGCTTACACCAAACCACGTAAATCTTACCCCGTGGATGTAGGCTTACGCCAAACCACGTAAATCTTGCATAGAGGATATATGATCTCTTTCTCTTATTTATTTTCTAGTTCTATGTTGTTATCTACTTGATTGATAGCTTTTCTAGTCTCTTCGAATATTGTCTTTGATAAAAGTTATACATTAGAGGTTAGACTTGTTGTAACTCAAATTGCTTCCGCGCTCTTATGAGATTTGGCGCAACAGGATACTAGCATTAATTTATCTAAAATTGTTTTAAAAACATAACATTGATATATTGTCATCGTATTAGGGATGCTAATTTTTTTCATAAACCACCATTGTTCGAAATCTCTTTTTATTTTCCCACAACATTAGGGATGCCAACATTGATGTATTAAAAACACTTATACATGCATTAGTTATAAAAAAAAAATACATAGTATTGATGTATATCCTCAACATTACGGATGCCACTTTTTCCCAAAAACCCACCACTTTCGAAATCTCTTTTTAATTTTCCATTTTGGTCTTTTGTAAATGCGTTGCCTCCCTATAGCTGAAATTTTTGAAGAAATGTGAGGGATAAAAGCTATGCCCTCACAAGTAGTTGAAATCCCATTTATCTCGCCAGTCCTAAGTCAGAAACCTTTCTGCACACTTTGATTGAGGCAAATGTTTTTCAGTAAATTCGTTCCTATAGTAATGAAGTCTAAACAACCTCATCTAAAATTATCCTAGATGTACATGACTGAGGCAATACATCGTAAAATGTGGGAAAAAAAACACACTAACCAACCTTTGTCGCAAAACAATACTTTTTTCACCGTAATATCTACACCAACCTCTAAAGCGACCTGCACATCATTTTCACCATGGTTAGTCTGGTTATCATTAGAAACTCGTTCATACCAAATATGGGGTTCTTAGTGAAATGATTGATAAGTTGGGGTGTTTGTTTTATTATCGCATATAGGGGCCAAGAATTGACTGTAGGGTCAACAAAAGTTCCAATAATGGTATAATTGACAAGATAAAAGTATCAAAGAGGAGGTGTCCTGACGTTCAGGCTTAAAGCTAGACATTAGTGGACAAATGTGTATGTGCTCCAGGAGAAATGCATATTGGAAACCAAATGTCCATTAAAAGTGAGTGAGATATAAAAATGAAATATGATAAAAAGGATCCAGCAGGTAAGGCAAGTACATAACTAAGTGCTTCAACATTTAAATTTTTAATCGCAGCCTTAGCTTCTAGATCCGTGGATTGCAGCCACAACATCTAGACAGCAGCTTTCAGCATCTTGGTTCTTCAACATTTAAATTTTTAATCGCAGCCTTAGCTTCTAGATCCGTGGATTGCAGCCTCAACATCTAGACAGCAGCTTTCAGCATCTTGGTTCTTGGATCGCATTTTTAGCATCTGAATCCTTGAATTGCAGACTTGGCATCTGGATTCATGGATCGGACCCTCAGCATACAGGCTTGCAACCTATCTGTTATTATTAATTCTAGGAGTCATAAGACGGCTGTAGGGTCAACAGAAGTCCAAAACTCCAAACTTTGAATAGAAGGTTGAAGGTTTAATAGAAGAAAGAATAATGGTGATACTCTTCGCTATATAAGCCCAGGGGTGGATGATATCTGGGAGTTCCCAGTAATAGTAATACCTACTTGCTTGTATGCATAAAACTATTTTGGTGTTGAAAAGAGAACTTTCTTACCATATTACGTCTCATTTGCAAGACTTGTCCCATGTCAATGTGTTCACTAGCTAGGACTGAAAATGTGCCACGGCCAAGAGCCCATCCATATTGAGAAGTCCACGTGAATAATGCCAGACGGCACCCTCATCAATCAACATTAATCCATAGAACATTGCTTTCTAAATCATAGATACAGCCAGTATGGAGTGTAGTATTCCTAGGTGCTGACTTCATATTACATCAGACAGCAGTGTTCTGTGATAAATTAATGGGGATCATGAGGAAATGGCATGCCAATGTTTGAGGAAAACATAGAATACAGAAAAACAGAGATTATTAGGATTACAAATTGGTAATTACTGAAGCTAATTCGAAAAAGCGGCACAGTATTCAAATTATCCCTGTCATGTTACTATGTTAGCCTCTATGTCATGACTTTGGACAAAAAACTTAAATTGACAAAGACCATCATAGTATGAAAGGTGGATCATTCTAATGATGTGTAGTCATTAAGCTGATACTATCTGGAAGATATGATGATGATAAAGACATTTCAATAAGCAAGATGGCAACTGGCAAGGTGTTAAGATAAAATAGAAATGAACTCAATTGAAGTGATCTAAAAGCGATTGTACGTACTATTTTGGTAAATTTAGCCACAATCCAAATTGCATTCTATTTAAACATCCTCAATTTTCTGATACCACGCGATTGTGTAGTAAGAAGCGTTCTAAATCTGTGAACCAATCCTGTGAGGAAAAAAAAAAAAAAATTTAAAATTCATTAGAAAGTGGTATGATATACTTTACACAAAGATTTACAAAAACATAATTAGTTCCTTATGTGACAAACTACAGTATCTATATATTCTGTCAATGCATAAAACAGTCACTCGAAAACAGGATAAAAGACAACACTTTGCATTTTACGTGGACAATAGCACCTGCTGCGCTCAACTCACACAGATAATCTTTCATGACAAAACGATTTATCGACATGAAATTTCAAATCAAACAACCTCGGATATAGAGGAAGATCCAAAGATATCATCTCATTAGCTCTGTGGACCAACATCATAGAAAACTACACCTTAAACTTCTGGCAATTTGTTGTAACGAACACTAATAATGCTGGAGCTTACTTTTGCAGCAAAGGTTGCCTCTTGATGGAAGGCTGGAAGCCTTGGGGGTTCAATCTCAAAATGTCCAGTCGTGCAGAATTTCAACTTCTTATCCAATTACTTTCCAAACAAAATAAGAAAAATTACTGGTTGAACAGTTTTACAAACAATTGCAAACAAATGCACCGTTAGATTTCAAAAAATACATATGCTCTTTTATTATTCTCTTCAAGCAGCAAAACCACTGCATTACATACCCTAGCAAATGCGCCTGACATTGTCATTGTATTCCAACAATATATATATGTACGCACACACCTACACATACACAAATTTACCAATCTATAAGCTAAACTACATAAGCCGGTTCACTTGCAAGGACTCCTAAGAAACTGAGGCATACAAATTACATCCATCATTATAACACTATTTTTTCCTATGAAGTAATAATGTACTTTTGACGGGATAAGATATGCATATCCACGCTCTTAAAAACTACAATGCCTTTAGTATATCATTTATCACTTTCCTAATATGAATATAGGCATATACAAATGTAACCCCACATTAAGAGTTAAGACCATCCATTAATAATGTAATGCCATCAAAGGCAGGCACTTACAAATGTAATGCCGTCAAGGTCAGGCATTTACAAATGTAAATTTACTTGGTCTTGTGTACGAACACCTTCAGAACAATGAAGGTGCGAACAAATCTTGGCCACCCATTCTGCTTAGGTGGTATAAAAGGTAATCATTAGAAAACCTGCTAACTGACCAAAAGTTGTTTGACCCAATAAGTTGTTTGAGATTTGAGTAAAAAACTGTTTGACCAAACCCTGTTATACAGTAAACAAGTTGCAACCAACTAAATATGTGGCTAAGGTTTGTGTTCGCGCAGGAATGTACTGAAGGAGTTCGTATTGAAGAAAAAACTATGTAAATTACAAGAAAGCTAGCTTAGTGATGTTCGCCCATTAGATTCTTTTTTTTTTTCACCTACTCACTAACTTCTCTTCTTTGCAATCTGATTCTTTCCTCACCATTCTCTCATTTCTACAATCTCTCTGTTCCTATTTCTGTCCAGTAAATTAGCCTTCAAAAGCATAGCTCTGGTAGCTTTTCTTCCTTCTCAGCCGTCCAATATAAGTAAAACGTATTTAATCAATCCAATAGAATTTTTCTTTTTCCTTTTTTTTTTGTTCTTCTTCTTTGGTTTGTACATATTTTAAAATTTGTACTTTTTGGTAATCTATGTCTTTAAGAGCTAAATCCAACCACTTATTTGCTTAATTGTGATTTGGTCTATGTAAACATATCTTTTTAATTACTAATTATACTGGATTATTCGGCTACTACTTACTATGTAATCAATGGAAACAAATTACCAAACAAGAACTATTGAATAATGAATTAAAGAACAGTATCAATAATTAAGATGAAAGATTCAAAAATATATCTCCACTATTAAGTCTTACGAATACTAAAGAATTTCTCCCTCATACTCTCCAAATACTTTAAACCCTAAACGGTCTATATCTTGGTTTATTCCAAATTATATCCTTCATAGGTTCAGACGACTTCTATCCGGACAAGGTAAACAAATTTTATTCCCCTAAGAAAGAAAGGAAAAATGGAAAATCGACTACAAAACTTCCAGAATATCGTACACATATAAAAAAGGCATTGATATAGCTGAGTCCCAGTCGAGCATTGCACCCTGAACCTTCTGTTGTAGCACGACATAGGTCGTAGGGATACATCACATCAAGACTACTCAGGATTGCTAGACTCCTAAAAAATACATCCATACCATCAATGGATCAATTTCCATCCATAAGACACCAAATATACCTTCTAAAATAGAATCATTTCATTTCATCATGTTTGGATTCATTCCAGGTTTTCCAAAAACAAAAAAGTGACCAAATTCAAAAAATATGTTTTGTATTTTTTTCATTGAGTTCTCCTCTATTGGGACAATTTATAAAATTGTATAGTACTTCAGGGATTTGGCAGTAGGACTTTCTTAGTATACACACCATGGTTTCGCTACATTCAGATGTGTGCCTCACGACAAGTATTACAGTCGTTCGGCATATTATATTTGTCTTGTGTCATATATACTCTGAGATCAAGCTCGATTTGAAATTACCACTCAACTCAACCAAGTTCACTGAAGACATGACCCCTCAACTTCAACCAAGCGGCCATGCCTATACTTCGAGCTCAAGCCCGAATTGGCATGTATTTGAAAGATAGGAGAGCCCAATATCTCCATTTCCTCAACACACTACCCTAAAACATATAGTTCAGGGCACATGTTTTTTCTTGCTTCAAGTATTTTTTATAAGAAGTTTAGTGTTAGGCAGACCCCTATTAGTGATTTATCTCAAAATCTTGCAAATGTCTTCCCCCTAGTGTCAAATTTTACAATCCGGGTTCAAGTTATAATCAGATAGTCAGAGATGTTTTCTTATTTACCATTCTAATTTTCACCTGAGCAGGATAAAAAAAAAAAGCACAACCTTTTGTTCTTGCTTATACTATGGGGAACAGCCGAAACGGACCTAGCATCAATGAGATTGGATCAAGCAACATTTGCAGCAATATAAGATCGAGGTTCTCTTTTGAACGCTATGATTTTCTAAACCAGTTACCACTTTGTGTTCTTCTACACATCCTCTCTTTCCTTCCACTAAGAGATTGTGTAGTAACAGTTTGTCTTTCTAGGAGATGGAGATATATTCTGACCTATGCATCCAAACTGAATATTGATGAGAAGTATTTCTACACAATCATGAATAGAAACATTCCTTGTTCTATGTGTGACGAACTACCACATCATAGTAAATGTTGTCATTGTATAAGACATTCACTGGAGGGAAGAAAACAGTTTGTAGAGTTTGTGGATCGAACACTCCTGCTTCATTCTGGCGATACAATAGACTTTCTTCGACTGACTTTTAATTATAATACAAAATATGGATACACTTCAAGGGTTTGTACATGGATTAGAATGATACTGATGAGCAACATCAGAGAGCTTGAGCTGAGATTTGCCCAAAACATAAAATTTCCATTGAACGACCTCAAATCAAACGAGACAGGAACTTTTGAGTTCCCTAATGGACCCTATGAATCCGGATCATTAAAGATTCTGACATTAAACTTCTGCAAGTTTAAGTTAGCCAATATTAAAGTGTTCAGATCACTTCGAAGTATATTTTTAAAGCAAGTTTTGTTGCTTGATGGCTCCATTGGAGATATAGTCTCAAAATGTCCATTCTTGGAAGACTTTCACCTTTTCTTCTGTAACATTCACAGGAAATATTTTCTATATGAAGGAGATTTACAACTAAAGAATTTGAGCATAAAAAGATGCACAATATTTCAGGGTCAAGTTTTCTGCTCCAAGATTACTTTCTCTAGTTATAGAGGAAGAGAAGTTTAGGTGTTTCACAATTAATATGGTTTCACTCGTAGATTATGTTGGTATCTTTATTGAGACACCATTTATATTAGAACGAGGTGATCCTCTCCGTGCCTTTTTACTTGATGTAAAGTATGTCAAAAGCCTAGCGCTGTCTAGCTGGTGTGTTCAGGTACGATCTGATATACATTTTCATAGCTTTTTCAAAATTGATGTCTCTTATGTATTTGTCTCACAACATTTTTCTTACTGTAATGTCTGAAGATTCTACCAAGGAAAATCGATATTCTCAGGAGCTTGCAGAAGTTGCAGATTATGAAGAGTTTGTGCACTTCACTATTCAATCTTAAACATTTAAGATTGTACTTGGTGTTGACAAAGCAAGAATTACCAGGAATATCCTGCTTGTTAAGCAGTTGTCCTAACATGGAGACACTAGCTTTAGAAGTCGACTTCGTCAATCAACAAGACTGGGTATGCATTACTAATCAGTAAAGGCTATCCCCATCGATTCTAACTATTCTTTCATCTTTCTTACATGCATTGTTACTTATCCAGGTTTTTGAGACTCCAGTCAGCCTGAGCTTTGATGAAGAACAGTTTTGGAAATCTGAATCACTTCATTTTGATTGTCTGCAAAATTCCCTGAAGACAGTTGACATAGATGGGTTTGTTGGAGGAAATTTTGACATTCCGTTCGTGGAATTTTTACTTGAAAAGCCAATGGTCCTAGAATGTATGACTATCGATTGCAAGAGTAATGATGGAAGCATGAGCAGCAAGGAATACTTTCATTTCATAAAAACAACTTCCAATAAAGTGCTACACATGCGAAGGGCCTATTCACAAGCTTGAGTAGAAATTTTCTGAATCCTGGGGGTTTATTTTACTTAAGATTTTATGTTCAATCGAAGTTACTATTCATAGCATAGATACTTTTGATTTATGTCTGTTTATATTATGTGCTTATGACATTAACATAAAGCGTATCAGTATATCACTGTCATCCCCTAGATTGATCTGTTTACAACAGTAGCTATGTTTGGTGTTTGAATCTGATCTACCGTTATAATATATTAATGTTTGTGTTATCGAATAAAAAGGACAATATCAGTAAAGCTGATACAAATCAAATATGACAAACTCTACGGGGATATTTATCAAACCTAATTTGCTAAATTGCTAGAGAGTGGGTTCGCACTGGTTTAATGTTTTAACGTTGCCAATATAAATTTCCCCTGATTGTTATTAGAGAAACTTGGAATTTATTATGCCCTTCGACTGGGTTCGATCTGAAAAGTACCTAGAAAAATCGAAGAACTATCATCTACATTTCCTACTAGAGAAGCCAAGTAATCATATACAAATAGAATAGATTGCATTTCTATATACAATAGATTTAGCAAAAACCAAGAAAATCATAATCTTCATCAAAAGATTGTTCAATTGCAAAACCATAAACCCTATACCCCAACAAAAAGCCAAATTCCATGTATCTAAAACAAAAAAAAGGAAAATATTACAAAGAAAGAACTCTACTTACCAGTAGCATTTCTTGACTAGCACCATTAGAGACGTTAACCCACCAAAGGGTTTCTAGTTTTTTAATTCTGCAAAACGAAGGGAGTTACATACGTTCATAGTTTCACGAGTTCATCATGATTTGGGAAAAATTTACATAAGCTTGGTTTTCTTCTGGGTTGATGAGCACAGGTTCAAGCCCATTCTAGTTGAACCTTTTTGGGTTGATAAAAACTACATGGGCTTACTATTTGATGGATTACCAGCACCCTTTAGAGCCCACTTTACAATATTATGAAATTTCACATTATTACAATTTTGAATTTAATTACAACTGAAAAAAAAAAAAAAA
>JABWDY010036859.1:0-13425 GCA_013358455.1 Thalictrum thalictroides | reverse complement strand
TTTGTGATTTGGGTTTTAAGAATATGGTGGAAATGTGTTAGTTCTGTAGAAAATGAGGTAATGAACTATGTAGAAGTAAAATAGTAACATTTTCAATTTAAAAAGAAAAAAAAGTTTTTTGCCAGAGTAAAAAATGTTTTTATAAATATTATGCTTTATGGAAGATGCAAATATTATGTTGATTGTTGCAAGTGATCCTTTAAACCTACTTGTCGTAAGATACTTACTGCGGCATTTTTGTTCTAGAATTAACTCTCTAAAGATCCAAGACTACCACTTCTCAGTATTTGGTTTTATTGTTAATGTTCTGCATTGAAAGAAATTAGTGTTTGGCATTTATTTTGGGGCTATTACTTCCACCCCAGCCGAGCGTGTAGCTTATATGAGTATGTTATATCTCATCAATATTTTTTATGCTTGCCAGTTTTTCTATTAAGATTCTTGAAGCTTTACTCGTATCACTGTAAAAAGTTTCTAGATACATGAGGGTTAACTTGGTTATGAATATTGTAGTTATTTGTCATGTGATTAGCTCATTTTTGAAAAATATTGGTTTTCCCCGCTGATTGAAAGGTCACCTTTTGTTTTTCCTCTTTTATGTCATAGGTAGACAAGCCTCCACCAGCATTCCCTTTTGAAATTGAAGATAACCTTGGACAACGAACCTTAATATTGAAGAGAGAGTACAATGGTGAGTCCATCAAAGTAGTAGTGTATATGCCTAGTCTTATCACCGGAGATATGGATGACGACGATGATGATGATGATGAGTATGAAAAGGCTAACCAGTCAAGCATTCCTCTCATCGTAACTGTTTCAAAGAAGAAAGGACCGTCTTTGGAATTTGGTGTCACAGCTTTCGCCGATGAGGTCATTATTGACAGCATGTCTGTCAAGGAATCAATTGTTTCTGAAGACGAACTCCCCTATGAGGGACCTGACTTTACGTAAGATATTGTTGTTACAGTTTTTAAATTACAATTGATTAATGCTTAATATTGAATTTTCTTTTAATACAAGAGTTCTTTCTTATGAAGGTCTTTGGATGAAAATTTGCAAAAGGCTTTCACCAAGTATTTGGAACTCAGAGGAATTAAACCCAGCACAACTAATTTCCTGCATGAATACATGATCAACAAGGACAGCAGAGAGTTCCTGTATTGGTTGAAGAACCTGAAAAACTTCGTTGAGAAATAATTCTTCGTCAAGCCGGATTTGGTGCTGTTTGTAAGCTTACGTATTTATCACATCTCTGTTGACATGTTAAAATTAAACCATCAAATCACTCTTTACACCTCTTTGTGTATGTGAAAATCAGATAGTTATTTTGTTATCTATGAAGTATAACTTTAGTTAGAATGAAGCCCATGAGAGTTGAGACTGTTTCAATGTTGCAATTTACTCGGATAATTCTTCAATAATGTGATCACAAATCTTTATGAAAATTTGTCATGTTGATCGAATTTGATCATTCATCACAAAATTTGCTTCTAGCTATTCTCCTTTGAGAGTTTGAGCTAGTCTCAAATCATAATAAGCACGGAGCTTCCTGTTTACCTTCAGCTCTTGTTAGTGTATTCAGTATTATATATTTGCTTGTTTTGGGCAGTTAAAACGCTTTAATAATTTTAGCCTATTGTATACTGTAGTGAAATCGTTTTTTTGAATGAAAACCCTAACAGTGTATCTTCAAATGCATATATACTGTATGGCTGTATGCACTTTTAGAAGAGGATGATTGAAGGAGAAAGAATAAAAACTTAGCTGAGAATGTTAGAAGCCAATATAACTAGGTGAGATTTACCGAGGCTTGGATGATTTAGCATGTATCCGAGAAATATGGAAGGAATGGGATGTGGTTAAATGAAACCTTGACATGAAAAGTACCTAGAATTGCTCTGCAGCATGAAATGGAGAGTTGGAGATGAACGGATTTATGAGATTTTTTTGTTTTTTTTGTCTAAAGACCGAATGTTATGAAAATTCATTGGAAGAACTGATTTGTTGTTACAATCTAACAAGTCTTTTTAAGAGAATGAAGTCCTGGGTGTTTTATTATTAAATCTCGAGGCCGGAAGGCTACATTACAAGCCCTCGAAGGGGTTACATCTTAAACTAGTCGTGACTACTTAAGTAGCCACATCGCCTCCACATTACCACAGTAGCATTCTATAAAGATTTGTTTTTGTTTGTTGGTCTACTTAGGCCGCCACGTCATTTTGAATTTCATAGATCTTGGGCCCGAAGGCTAATCCACCACCATGGGGAGGCATGACCCCATAATCACGAACCAAGCCCGAAGGCTTTAATCCACCCAATAATTATACAAAAGCTTCTACTTAATCATAAAGGTCTCATACATTAATACATAGAAAATTCAAACCATGCAGATGGTGGCAGTGATTTGGTCTTGTATTTCTAGATATATGCATGTTAGGTATTTCTATATTGTTATGCAACTTAGTTGGCAACTGCGACAACAGATAACCAGTTTGAACTTGGTAGGGGAAGATATACCAAAACTATTGTAGATTTGGATCGAAATAATAACTTTGATTATAAAAGGTGATGAATGGAAAATGACGACTTCATAGAGTATGAGAAACTTAGGGTGGCAGGTTTCAGTTTGGGCAGAGTCGAGAGTTCACACTGAAAAGGAGAATGCTCATAACACAGAATGCAGTGGACTGAAAATTTTGGACCATGGCTCCAAGTTCAAATGACCAAAGATGACTAGTTACAACTTACACAACACCATCACAAAGCTAGTTTGCAGTAAACTTATTACCACCTAAAATTCTAAATCATGCAGCTTATACTGGTCCATAAGTTTAGGAAATTGTATAAACGTTTATAGCTGCTGTTAAGGGTGGTTGGACTTGGTGTCCAAAAATCACAACATTTGTATGTAAGGTATAGTATAGTGTAATGTTGTATTTATGCATTTGAACCTGAGAAGATCCTAATCAGTAGGGGTTTCAGATGACAAACATAACCTCAACCATGACCAAGTCCAACAACTGAAAAGTTTGCGATTTGGTTCCTGTTCTCTGAACAAGTGACTACTGGATTCACCTCGTCTCCCTTCTGATCCATAACTGCTGTAAACCCTATAATAAGCAAAAATCAATATTGTGTTTATTCAAGATGGATGGCTGCAATGGTCCTTTGTATTTTGATCTCAATACTGGAGCAAAAATGCCATCAGTCGGATTGGGGACTTGGCGTGCGGAACCTGGTGTTGTTGGAGATGCCGTGACTGCTGCTGTCAAGGTTAATTTTCACTAGAATGACTATACTTTCTGCTGGAAATGATCTTTTCATTTGGTAATCTTTTGAAATTCTCATTGTCGGTGTTCATCTCCAATATTTGCGCAGGCTGGTTATAGGCATATTGACTGCGCTGCAACATACTGTAACGAGAAAGAGGTAACATAGACTCATTTTCTTCTACTTTCATACCTAGAGTTTTCAAGTTGATCTATTAATAATAATCACATTCTCAGCAGGCTGGTTAGGAATCGGAGCACCTTTCTTGATTAATAACAGTGACAGAAACTCAGCTTCTTATTATGTCTTTCTTTGTAGAGAAGGTTGTCTAATTGGTAGTGTTCTACTATGTTATGTTCTGATATATTGTTATTGCGCAGATTGGTGCAGCTTTGAAGCAACTTTTTATAACTGGTGTTGTGAAACGCAGTGACCTTTGGATCACTTCCAAGCTATGGTATGTATATCTGCATGCAGTTTCTTTTGTGGAACAAACAAAGCTTCGAAAATAATCAATAATTGACTCTTTTTGTGAGCAATCGTAGCCATTAGACATATAAACCTGCAATGCTCAGGTTTATGGAAAAAAAGCACATCTTCCCGACTTACAAATAGTCTATTATACTTGCAGGTGTAGTAATCAGGCCCCTGAGGATGTCCCCAAGGGACTTGACAAGACCTTAGAAGACCTGCAACTTGACTATGTCGACCTTTATCTTGTAAGTAACTCTATTATCCATGCAATTTATAACACACCTTCGCTGTCTGAATCAGTAAACCTCCAAACTAGGACAGTTAGTACAGATTTTGTTCTGATTTTCTTGATTTACAGATACATTGGCCTATTCGGACGATGCCTGGGACAAGAGGATTTAGTCCAGAAATCTTGCTTCCTCTCTGTCTGGAAGACACATGGCGAGCCATGGAGGTATTATATTGCTCTGGAAAGGCACGTGCAATTGGTGTGAGCAACTACTCGACCAAGAAACTTCAGGATCTTCTTAGCTATGCCAAGGTACCTCCTGCAGTGAACCAGGTCGAATGTCATCCTGCCTGGCAGCAGTCTTTACTGAAGAACTTCTGCAAATCAGCTGGTGTTCATATCACGGTAATTTTTCAAATTTTCATGTAGAATTTCGCATAGTATAAATTCATCGTTTATATGATAATGTGAACATTTTCAGGCATATTCTCCATTGGGATCTCCTGGTACTTGGCTCAAAGGCGAAATCTTAAAGGATCCAACACTAATTGAGATTGCGCAGAAGCTTAACAAGACACCTGCACAAGTAGCCCTCCGTTGGGGAATTCAAAGCGGTCACAGTGTGCTCCCGAAGAGCACAAATGAAACTAGAATCAAAGAAAATCTCAATTTATTTGACTGGTGCATCCCTCCAGACCTGTTTTCAAAGTTTTCTGAATTCCACCAGGTAACAAAATATAGTCATATGAATACATACAGATACATTATATACAAATACTGCCATTGTCAATGTGTAACACTTATCTGTTGTGTGCTGCAGCAAAGGCTTTTGAAAGGAGATTTTGCAGTTCATGAATGTGGTCCATACAAGAGCCTCGACGAATTGTGGGATGGTGAAGTCTGAGACATTACATATATATACTTAAGTGTGTTACATATGTACCAAAGAGAGTTGAAACTTGTTTTAGATCAATTAGTCTTGTTGGCCAAGAAGTTCTGTTTCTAATTACCCTGAACTATAATAATAATATATGGCAAATAATGGAACCTTTCTTTGGGATCATTTTCCTCTGTTTTGATCTCTAAGTAGTTGTTGATGTTACTCCAGTTTTTACAGAAATCTTGATCGTGTTTTTTGTGATATTTTTTGCATCTCTATCTGATAAAATCCTGGCTTCGATCATGGTAAAAATTGTCTGACACACTCAACCATAAAAAATAACCTTCCCGGAAGGCCATCCAGTGCAAAACAGCCTTCGACTCTAAACATATATCAATGGGCAACATTCTTATTGCCCGACATGACATTGCAGTCGTCCATCAGACTGCTTTTACTATAGTTTCTTCTACTGAAATAATCTTGTTCAAATACATGCAGTTTAAATACATTTTTTACTTGTAGAAAGGAAGTCAGCACTCAGCAGATGTCTTTAAAGATAACTTCTGTGAGTTCTGTCAGTTACCAATGACATTTTCGCATTCTGGCTCAGATAAATATTGTATACCCCAGCATAATGCCAAATGTTAGTTAGAATCAAAATAATGTAAATCAGCCTTCGGTCTTCAGTTCAAAAAAATACATAGGATGAAACGATATAGTAAATAGGAACTCGACCTTACCATCATCTTTGAAACAAGTAATAATATACTTTAGAACATAAAATATCGACAAGGACAAGGTTCTTAAATCTGCAGAGGGAGTGAGCTTAAATGCTAATTACCACGAGATGAAAAGGATGAGGTTTAAGTAAAGAAGAATAGACGTCACAGGACCAAAAAAATAACTCATGACAGCTTATTGACTAAATATGTATCCCAAAAATTAGGGTCTTTTTTTCCGCCCCACTACAAACTTTACGACTCAATTGGAAGGTTATTGTGAGTGTATGTCACCCCTTTATCGCCATCTACCACTTGCCCACTCCCTCGTAGTAACCTACATTCTGAAAGAATTATCAAAAGCTGCTAAAAATAGTTGAAGCGTGACAAACAGTAATCCTTCATTTTGGACTTTGTCGAAAAAAGCATGACTAGGTTAAGCATGAAGGTAATAGTGAATGAAGCTTACATAATGCCATCAAAGACTTCTAATTTCACGCTGAAGTAGGCTAGCAGTTTCAAAAGTGGTTCTTTGATTTTAAAATTGCAAAAACATTTTGCATTATTAAGAAATATGTTAACTAAGATGTACATACCACTGGGTTGTTAAAAGTCCTTCTACTCCAACTGAACCTCGAGCATGAATTCTGCTAGTACTTATCCCAACCTGTTCCCGTTAAACAGATTCCACAATCACATTATAAAGAAAACTCAATAAGGTTAACAGTAGTTCCCAAGTAAATTTTCATCGGACATACCTCTGCACCAAGCCCAAACCGAGCTCCATCACAAAATCGAGTGCTTGCATTGTGAATGATAGCAGCACTGGCAAGGCATACGGAAATCAACAACTATGTACAATCGAATGTGCTTAACTGTTTGCAGATATTTGACTAAACTAAAATCTTATATTAAAAATGAATAAATGAATAACATTTTATGGCTTTACCTGTCAACCTGGTTTAGGAAAATTTCTGAAACATCATGGTCTTCCGCAAGAATGCAATCAGTATGTGCACTGTAAACACATCAATGCTCATTGAGATTCACCCAAAAAAATGTCTATTTTAGAAAATTTCAATATGAAGGGAAAAAAAAAGAGAAAACGAAAAGGCTAAGCATGCCTTCCATGACGATGTATATGATCAATTGCTGCATGAACATCATCCACAATTTCGATCGTGCAAGCCATGGAACTATACGTATATAGTCATGATGAAATGAGCGCGCTTCTGTTATATTTAACAAGGTACTGATTCTGAGTCCTCCATATATAGTAACACCTGCCAAAAGAAAAACAACGACTTAATTGACAGAGACCTTAGTTGGTATAGCTCGTAAGCTACTTTATTCAATCCCTAACCAATAACCTTTGTGTTTCATGAAACCCACAACAATGTGATCTTACTCAAGAGCATGATTTAGTATTTTCTTTTACCAGTAACACACAGAGAGATATAACAGTGTGAAAAAGAACATCGTACCGACCCATACATACACTAAGTACATAAACTTCTGAGTTAAACACAAAATACGCACTACCCTGAAGCAGGTAGCCCCCTCAAATGTTGTGTTTTCGTCAAGCCCATTAGTCCTTATTATACACCAGAATGGGTTCATGTTAGGTTTGGGTATTTAAGACAAACTGTTCAAAATTTTAGGAGCTTATATAGGATTTTGAAGCAGTCAACCAAATTAAAAGTATCATCGACAAAGAAGTAAAATGATCAATTGCACCTCTCAGAAAAATGCTTACTGATCAATTGCTATATTTGTATAGGTGGTGGTATATGAAAAAGTCTAAGAAGTGACTGATAAACTCTGTAAACCTTAGGCTACTTGACTAAAATGTTACAGCATCTGTAGAGAAAAGGAACGTTTTCACAACAAAAGAAATTGTATTTGTCTTATACTACATTGATATTAATATGTCTTACACCACATTATAAAATGGAAATCAGGGACACTCAAAATATTGACCAACTCTTAGCAAAGGGGACTTTAATCATATAAAGAAATACCTTCAGTACGCAGATCAGAAATGAGCTCAGTAAGTGGAGCAGTCTCCAATAGATCATTATGTACAAGAAGTGTTTCCTGAGAAAAGAAGGGCAGAGCATTAACATAGTTTGTACCAAGAAGAACATGAAAACTTCATACCAGCATGATTAGTTACAAGATACTAATATAGATGCTAACTTCAACACAATTTTTCAGTATAACACAGATAGTAATTACCAAAGCATTACAAGCTGCAGGGTAGTCTATCTTTGCTCCCAATACAATTTGCTTCGCCATTTCCAAGTTAGCATATTTATCAACATAGACATGACAAACTCCATCTGGTCATAATAATTGCAACTAGTTAAAAAAGCGATTACTCATCTCAAACAAAATTCAATTGAAAATAGTGAGGTTATATATCTAGACACACACACATACGCAGTAAAAAAGTAGATTCCTTACCAGCATGACCAAGAACAGGAATTTTAGTAGATTCCTTTATTTGGCTAACAAGTGAATTGCTGCCTCTGGGGATCACAAGATCTATCACATCATCGAGCTGGGATAAGCAGAACCAAGTTAGAAATCAAAATTAGCATGTAATTTACATCAGATGACATTCTTCAATCTCACCTTTAGCAGATCAGGAATTTCATCTCTTGCTGTCACAAGTCCAATAAGCCTTTCCCCTACTGTATCTGGGATGGCAGCAGTAATTACCTATAAGACAAAGTAAACCAATTAACATATGAAAAGTGAATTGTGTCAATGATGATAAACAACATTAGTTTTATATATAAATGAATGCGGTCTCAAAATATAACCTTGTGCAAGATTGCGTTTGATCGCCTGGCCTCTTTCCCCCACTTTTAGGATAAGACCATTCCCACTTCGAACGGCTAAAGAAGCAATCTGTTGAATTACACAAAATGGAAGGGTAAGATAAGAGAAATTAGCCTCACCTAAACTTGCAGGGCATAATCAAATAAAAGGTATTCAGTAATATAAATCACACATTAGCTAGGAACTAATCAATAAAGCACACATTAGCTAGGAACTAATCAAGCTACCCTCATACCCCAAATTCTACAAATTAATTTGCCATTGTTACAGAAGACCCTCAGTTCACTATTATGTCAATTCACAAGGAGCCTAATTTAGCCACTCCACCATGAGCAAGAATTTCAATCTTATCATCATCCTCTTCTTCCTATTCGGTAGTCCACTGGAGCCGGAACTCACTTCCATCTCATTCTCTTTGAATTGTGTTTGTTGTTCCAAGCTTGCAGTTGCCAAAGGTTGCATCTTTTCTTTTTATAGTCAGCCTTCGTACCACTCCACCTTTTAGCAAAGTCCATTAACCTTTTTACTTCTTTCTGTTGTGCCTCCTTCCTCTTTCTTTTCTGTGTATTCTCCATGCTGCGGCTACTACTTGACCTTGCATAAATTTTATTAAGTTATGCACCCCCTGCTCCTCTCTCTGCCACCACCCCACTTCCCTCTGCCTCTGCTGAACCACCTTTCTCTTCTTCCATTGATAAAATTTGCTTTCGTTAATGTCTGATCTCTTTCCCCTTCCATCTATCTCTTTCCGTGACCTCTTTGTTCTTCTCTTAGATCTGAGCTCTCTCAAGCACATGATCTAAGAAACGTTATTTTAAGTTTCAGTTACTAATGCATGTGTAATGTTTTACTGAATGATCACAAAGGAAGAAAACCAGTTGTTAAGAATCACACTTAACTAATAATCTTGGTGAGTCCCAGAACACCAGAACGCAGCCACAAACAATGTCCTTTTACTCGAATCTTTCCTCCGCTGATTTGATGTTTCCCCAACCTTGTGTAGGTAGGAAGATACAACATCTCATTTACTAAAACTTTCTAGCAATGATAGAGAGATATTTATATGTCCACCCTCTTGTCCTAGTTGCATTATTCCAAAATTATAAACCAAAACATGTATTCTTATGCCCACACAACTGATGGAAGCAACACACATATCATATATATAATTAAAGTTAACCAACTGTTCACCTCTCCCATTTCACTACTTTATCAATGTTTCCAACCAACATTTCCCAGAAACACATTATTACGACATTATTATTGCTTCTTTTCAAGATGTTGAAAGAAAGATTATGAATTTACGACTATACTACAAACTTGCATAGAACAATTGGGGGTTTGCCTTCATAGTTTGATAGATTTGAAGTACATGCTTGTGAGTTGTGACCAACTGTGGTGCTTTTTAGAGGTAAAATAAACCTCTAGTAAGTAATAACAGAATGTCTGCATCACTACTAAGTTAATAACAGAATGGTAGTAGAACTTGTAAATCTACCAGACATAACAACCAGTCTATCAGAAATTTGAGAAGACCATGCCCTTCTTCGCCTCTTCATGTAAAAGAGGCCAATGGTCGCCCATAAATACGTAAATATTCTTTTTAATACCTGGACTAGTGCATCAGGTCAGGACTCAAAAACAACCAGGAGTACACCCAAGGGACATGTTGTCTTCTCCAAGATGAGCCCATCTGCCAGCTGGAAAAAGAGAAACCATCAAAATTTTGAAGTGATCAATAACCACTTAAAGCTTGCGATTTTAGTTTAAATTTATTATTCTTTGTACAAAACAGAAATAATTCAAGTGTCATGTCATATGTTTTCAACGTCTGATAAGAGTTCACGTGTAGTATTTAGCATCTCACTTTTGATCTGCATGTGCAACAGTTAATAAATTTCGCATGCCTAGCATTTTCCAGAAGTTTCATACTTATTTTTACTACTCACTCTAGCTAATCATATATAAGATCCATTTCCATCTTTATTTCGAACGATTCATTTCATATATAGCCTTGGAACCGCAGAAAGCTAAGCTTGCAGAGAGAAAATGTCTTCGCATCACAATTCTTACCTCTGTTTTCTTCAGAAGACGCCCAATTGGTTCTTCCATGTCTGCAAGTACACGAATTGACTTCGCCAAATTTGAGATCTATTCAACAGAAAACAGTGGTTCATTAATCATTAAAAAAACATAAAACATAAGAACCTATGCTGTCCTTCAAAAACCCTAATTTCGACAATGAAGCTATTCCTTGCCTTTCCAGGTTTCAGAGCCAAAGGAGATATCAATGGCTTTGTACGCCCAGCCATTTGAGCAGCAGTAACATCAGCTTCATTTTCACTAATTATCAAGTTCTCATTTTCCTCCAAAGCATCATCTATGTCCAGCAATATTTTACTTCTATCTTGTGAAGATAGTCCCTGCAATGCAACCGATTCATTGTAAAGTGACATTTGGAATAAAGAATGAAAATCAAGTAGTTTAATTCAAGTAGATGTATATACGTATATAAAATAATGGATATAAATGTAAATGTATGTATGAATGAATTATTTCAACACGAATTAGTTTGCTCTTACACTTTTTGGCAAAAGGTATTTCAATTCCTTCTCTTTTGTTTGACCTCAACCGTTCAGCTTGGGATGAGATTTCATTCACTTCTCTTATACAAGAATATGAATTTAAGGTTAGTTAAATTGATCCAATCTTCACTTCTTTTTTTCTTTCTTCAAGATCTATCAATACCCTTTCACTGTTCTCTCTATGAATAATCAAGCGCTTCTATAGTTGGATTGCAAGCCAAAATAAGAAACAAGAGGACTCGTAGAAGAATATCTCTTCTCAAGAAAAAAAAAATCAGATTATTATATGAAGCATTATCAAATTCAAACTAGCTCCTGCTAGTGTCATAGGAATAATTACTTTTGTTTTCAAGTAACCTTGGGTTTTACAGGTCCCACTTGGTAATTACTTAAAAGCACTCCATGTTCACTAAATTTAATTTATGTTGAATGATTTGAAATGTGAGTTTTATGTAAGATCAATAACCCATGTCAAGATCTCCCCAGCCCAACAAGCACAATGAACTGCATAATTCCAACTGGATACATATGTAATACAAGTGTGATTAAAGAATGTGTAAGAGTTTTATGCCCCCATCATATCAACGAATAATATATCTTCATACATGCATGGCACAAGCTTTCACAACTGATTTTAAGTGCCTTTGAGAATATACCTTGCTTGGATTATCTCCATAATTTGCAACTGCAAGAGGCACGGCTTCTCGGATGAGTCCCGGCACAATGTGTTCGCTCACTACAGGATCTCTGACAGGGCCCTGCTATATAAATCATATCAATTCCATTAGCAGGCTTGCAGCTTACCAGAACAGTGTTTTCTATGACCAAAACAGTTATAAACATTATATTCATGATCAATGCAGTACGGGATTCATCAAATCTCAAAACAACTGATTACGCTGCTGAACAGTTTTTTCCTACAGACACCAATTTCGAAGTACGCCATCATCATTAGTTCTTTTAGCAGACATTCATTGACCAGTTATTTAGAAATCATGGGATAAACTAGTTTCATGGCATATATTTTATAAACAAAGGCGTCAAGAAACCATGATACTTTGCCACGAAGGATTAAGGAAAAATGGAAGGAAAGGCACGACCAACTGATCAATACAAAAATACGATGGATAAAAAGAAGAAAACAATCATCTCCACTTTCAATCATGTGATAATTCATTTAACTCACTATTTAGCGCTGCAAGCTCTGGAAACTGTTGTTTAATATGTGGAATGTGAAGGCAATTGTTTGGGCTGGGCGGTTTCATTCCTAAGGTAAGAAGTCTTCTTTATGTTCTCGTGGTGAGATGAGATCATTTCTTAATTGAACTTAGCAAAATTTAGTTCACTTGTGTGATGTTTTTTTTTTCTCCTGTAGTGTGACCCTCCCTTATTTTCTACTCTCCAATATACTTGTACTTTAGGTTTAAGGAATAATTGTATTATTAAGAAAAAAAATAATACTAAGCAACAATATGTTCTCAATTTTGAGAAGTACAAAAGTTTTTGTTTGGTGCATTTAACGAATCACATAATGGTGCAAAATATATTAAATTTATCTTGAATGCTTCCAGTTTCATGCTTCACATTAAAGCAACCAAATAAGTAAATAACCATCATTGTTCTAGAAACAAGCAGCATGAATATGTATTAAACACTTGAACCAAACTTGATAAGCTTTTACAATTATCATTTGTGTACTCTTAACTAATTTAACAAGAAAGCGAGTTGAATAGATTTTACAAAGTCTATAATCAAAGAGTAAAAGATAAA
The DNA here is from genome assembly GCA_013358455.1 of Thalictrum thalictroides. NCBI lineage: Eukaryota > Viridiplantae > Streptophyta > Magnoliopsida > Ranunculales > Ranunculaceae > Thalictrum > Thalictrum thalictroides. Next base: position 651 of record JABWDY010036859.1, on the reverse strand, counting down.
CTATTGTTAAAGATATACCGGAGATGATGTTGGTTCTGCAGTCCTCAATTGAGCATTATCCAAGCCGACTCCAATTGGGTGTCTCTTTCTCAGCTTCTACTAATACTTTTCTCTCAAAATCAAAATCAAATTGAAATGTGCTTCGAGGAATCTCTCCTACAAGTGGTGACAGTTGAGGCTGAAAATACACCATTCAACAATTCTTATAAACAAAAATAAATTCAAACTAAATGCAATGCATTCATTAACTTATAGATAAAAATTCAATATAACTTACAGGTGGATTTATTCGATATTCCGGCTTTACTGTAACCCTAATTCCCATTCCAGCTACAAATACACAAACTGTCTCTTAATCAAAACCCTAATTTCAAATTAAAATAACTGAATAAATGAAATTTGTAATAATTGAGTAGAGAGAGAAACAAAATTACCAGAAACAATTTCAGCTTTTTAGTATATATTTGGTTTTCCTCTAGATACTCTAATCAAGTACTTAGAGCCTGGTTATCACCATCAATTCTATAAAGAGAATGTTGAAAATCCATTAAAGAGATGCAATGTACAGAGTTTTGGGAATACAAACAGCGAAAAACATATTTGGAGTCACATTCTGGCAAAAGCTTTGTCCAGATACACTGCCAATTAAGC
>JABWDY010036842.1:8475-19941 GCA_013358455.1 Thalictrum thalictroides | reverse complement strand
TCACGTCCATTCTTGATGTCTTCAGCTCCGTAGGCCTCCGGACACTTGAACACCAAGACCCAGACCTAATACAAGGACTCATACAACTTACAATATATGTGAAATGTCTGTTATGCCCTTGGTTGTCATAATTCACAAGATATAACATTTACAGTTTGTTTGTCTTCGTCCGCGACCAACATTTCGATAACATTTTGTACTGCACCCAAAAGGTCGTTATCATAAGGGATATCAAGACGTACTGCCTCGGGACCATACTGGATAGCCCGGTTTAGCCAATATGCTGTTTATAAAAATGCCATTGACAAAAATTACCGTAATATACGAAAACACGAAATTTTACTGAATAAATTCTTACCAGCTATATGCATTTGGTGGGACAATTGATTGTTCCACCTTTCATCCACAATTTTCAAGGCCCAATCCGGATAACGTTTGGTATTCTCTACTGTCTTCCTTAAGTTGACCGTCCACTGGTGCAAAAACCCCATTGAAGGAATTTTATCTTTGTCGACCTTCCGTAATAACTCCACTATTGGTTGAAGACAATCAACCACTTCCTTCACTTGTTTCCAAAAACTGCGCTTGTTGATGATATCTTCAATCTCGATCATTTTCAAATCTTTTTTTCGTCCCCTGATCGTAATTCATTTTGTATCTACCAACATCGCTTTGAGTCCTTCATGCTCGCTTAACATGGATTGAAGGGCCATGAAGATTGTTGCGAACATAGTTGGAGCGGGTCTGACAATGTCGCTGCCACAACATTTTCTCATCAACGCGCACACCTGAGAGTGATTGTACACGTACTTGGTGATTTTACTCGCTTTTTCAATGGTTTTCTTAACTGATGGTTTCTTACAAAAGTCCTTCAACATCAAATCAACCGAATGTGCGGCGCAACCAGTCCAGAACATGTTATACCCTGGAAGTTGACAAGAAATTTGTTAATATTAATGTAGTGGATATTTTTTAAACTTAAGTCGTTGTTTGAAAAATTAACAGGAAGCTTGCAGAGATCTTCTCCTGCTTTTTTATAATTCGCCCCGTTGTCAGTCACAATTTGGACGACATAATCTTTGCCGACCAAGTCGACCACTTCCCTCATCTTGTCTCGCAGAAGATTTGCGGATTTATATTGGCCGGACACGTCGATTGAACAGTTAAAAATGGTGTCACCGTCGCAATAGATCATGAAATTCATCAGCGAATGGCTGGTTGGCCCAGTCCAACCATCGCACTGTATGGTGACACCATACATGGCCCACTTTCGCCTCAGTTCTTTGATGAATTTGTCACACTCTTTAACAATGGCATCTAGTTCAGGACCTATAAGCTCATATCTCGAAGGAATCTTCACGCCTACATTAGCCCTACAAGCCGCATCAATCATCGGTTGGGTGTACGGGTTGCTACCCACTATCTGGTTTGCATTTATCCCTCCTTAGTGGACCATCTTTGCAAACAAGTTTCTAAACGTAGCCCCCCAACCTTTACTCCTCTGTTTGTCAAGGCTGAACTTTATTTTCGGTTGTCGAGTGTTGGGATACCGAATAGTGTCAATATTGATGGGTAACAAATCATCAGACCCCCTCGTGCTTCCAGAAAGCCATAGTTTGGTTATCTTAGATTGATTGGACCCTTTGGACTTTTGAGTTCTGGTTCCACTCGTTGAACCAACCTCCCGTTGGGAACCCTCGAACGTAGAACGACTTCGGGAGAACCTCTGACGTTGGTCGTCGTCCCATTGGTTAGCGTCCGAGTTCCTCATTGCTCGTCGCATTTCATGGGCTTCTTCGTCGACAATGTTATCGTCTTCGTCTTCGTACTCACATCCTTCATCCGAATCCGTGATGTTGACCAGAAGTTCTTCTGCTTCTTTCTGACGAATCGCGTCTTCGTTCCTCTTGTCAATCGCCTTCTTCGCCAAACCCCTGAACAAATCCCTAACCTCTTTGCCTTTTTTACACATCTCAACATCTCCATCACCACCAGTTAAGTGTCTTTTAAACCTTGTGATCCCACCCCCCGCATAGGTTTTCCCACAGTGTTTACATCGGACCCCATTGTGGTTTCCTGGGACAGGTTCCCCGTGGTCCCAAGCAATATCTTTCTGACATGGCATTCTTCTACTGTACGATTTGTACCAGTGTCATTATCTCAATTTGATATATTATTTATTGATAAATTTTAAATTAAATTTTATTCAAATTGTTATTATGTAACTACTCATACATTTTTACTTTATAAATCCTTTGTTATATGATCAAATTATATAGATCAAAATTATACTAAATAGATCAAATTAGATCAAATGAAATTAAATTAAATTATATGCAAATTATACTAAATTATATACTAAATTACTAAATCAACTAAATTACTAAATTAAAAAAATCACTAAATTAGCTAAATTCCTGAACTAGTAAAATGAATTACTAAATTCCTAAATTAAATGAAGAGATAAACTAAATTAAATCAGCAGATTCCTCCATTAAATCAGCAGATTAAATCAACAGATTCCTAAACTAAATTAAATCAAACGGATTCCTAAATTAAATCAAGTGATTAACTAAATTCCTAAATTACTAAATCAACCGATCAAAATACCTTGAAATTGAAATATTACTAAATCAACAGATCGAAATACCTTGAAATTGAAATTACTAAATTACTAAATTGAAATTGAAATTACTAAATTACTAAATCAACAAATTGAAATTACAACAGATCAAAATACCAACAAATTGAAATTGAGATACCAACAAATTGAAATTGAAATACCAACAGATCGAAATGCCAACAGATCGAAATACCAACAAATTGAAATTGCAACAAATTGAAATTGAAATTACTAAATTACAACAGATCGAAATACCTTAAATAATACAACAGATATTTCGGAATACCTTAAATAGAAATGGTTGGAGAGATAATTTTGAGTGAGGAGATTTCGAGTGAAACAGAAATCCGATTGAAGAGATTCCGAGTGAGGTTGAAGAGATTGAAGAGATGCTTATAGAATGGTGTTGAAGAAGGGTGAAGTTATAGTGAAATTCACGGAACTGTTAGAGATTCCTTTGGTTCGAAAAAGGGGATTTTGTATGAGCTATTTCGAGATTTGGTTTATTTTTTAAACAAAAGTGATTCCTTCTGTCTGGGGAAGGTAATCTGTATAATTCGGCAACCGAATATCTGGTTTAGTTCCGTATAATTCCGAATATCCGCGAATATCCGAATATTTCGGTCAGAAGTGGTGAGGTTATTATATCATTGGAGATCCGTCTGCCTTATCGTTCCGTTCTAAAAAAAAAAATCGGAATAATCCGCCGAAATTTCGCGGCTTTTTCCGAAATTTTCAACTATGCTTTAAAGAACCAAAAAGATCAAATAGAACTGCTAAGAACCGGATTTTACAAAAGGCCCCTTTTTTTTTTAAAACTCAGACTACATGAACCCAATATAAAGAATGTATTTTGCATCTATCTTTTTTTATTTATATTTTTAGTAGAATTCCTAAAATACCCCAATCTTTTCTAGATCGGTTCTTCTTCACGTCCTCCTCTTTCTTTCATCAAACTAACAGCCTCACCATTCTTCTTCGTGTCTTCATCTTTCTTTCATCAAACTAATTACTTCACATATTATTCTTTCCGTGTTAATCATTGTGACAATTGAAATCGTAGAAACACCCTTTGGTAATTTAATTGAAGAAGGCTAAGGATACCTATGTAGTTTTCTTCTTCATTTTTTTTTTTGTAGTTTGAAGAAATAACACCAAATTTACATTCCAATCCCTTTCAAAAATATCTCTTTTTATTTGCCTTTTCTTTTAAATTCAATTATTCAATTGAGTTGAATTGTTGATGATAGTCTAATTAAAATAAATGATGAATAGAAAGAAGAAAAAAAACTCACTTTTGGTGTTGGTTTACTAGTTGCTACTGTTGAAGATTACAGAGAAGTTTCTGTTAAAACAAAAAAACACATTGTGATCTCATATCTAGAACTGAAATGGTTTACAAAGAAGCACATCACAAAGAATGCTTATAACAGATAAAAATGTTTATGCATATATTACTTAGATGCTTATACGAAATTGATCGATTGTTGTGTGTTTATCACACAAAGAAAAAGTTGGTACACTCCTATACTGTGATTTTTTTTTTTATCAAACTAAAAATCTTTCATTCATTCCTTTGAAAGAAACACAGTACAACAAGCTAACTGGTAGAATTTGATATTAGGAAGTTTGTATATTTCCCAATTTTTAATGAAATGCGCAAATAATAAAATCAAAAGTCAATGTAAACATTGAAAATTATTGAAAGAAATAATATGCGACCAATGTTTTTGAGCTCCTTGCAATGTATGCATCGTACATGTTTTTGAACATCCAATGCATTGAACTCATTTTACTTAACACATCACGCAATGACTTCCATGCATTGCAAAGAGCTTTATGCGTCCAATGCATTGACCTCTAGTAGTAATGCATACACAGTCAAGGATAACATATACAACGTACATGTCTTCATAGTTTCAAGTCTACCAAGATCCTCAATTTGTTTCTTAATTATGTCTGAAATTTTAATTAGTTTTTGAGAATCCATTATCGATAGTTTCATGTCCACTCAGATCTTCATTTTGCAAAGAGCTCAATGCATCCCAAGCATTGACCTTTATGCATCGAAAATAGTTGTATGGACCTAGTGCATTGAGCTATATGCGATGCAGCTAGCATAACATATACCAACAAGTAGCTACTAGAAAGAGCTCATTTTGCAAAGAGCTAAATGCATCCCATGTATTAACCTTCATGCAGAATAAATAACTCTTTTCGTCCACTGCATTGAGTTCTTTACATATTTTTATGGCGCCCTGTTGTGTAAGCAAGGCATGAAATGAGTTGTTTGCATTATGATTACTGTGTTAAGATGTGTTGGTGAGGTATGCTAACTATTAAAACCAAATTGTCACTTTATTCTCATCTCCAAATCATAATTAAGTATATAAATCACCACAAAACATCAAATTATACTAAAAAATGGGATGACCTTGATGATGATGATCAATTGCAACAACAAAATTTCTTCGAGTTATGAAAAAACAAAATAGGGTGAATATGACTAAATTTTTCAGTTATATTTTTCAAAAGTACTCTTTAATTCAAGGAACCCCTCTTCTTACATATTACTTCACTTCATATTTCTCTCAAATCAATCAATAGTGGTTAATATATCCTGGTATAGTCATTTTTCTTATGCCAAATTAATTCTTCATGGAAAACCCATTCTTATAAGCTCCCTCCTTCTCTCTCTTCGCCATATATTGTTAAATTTCTGTTATAAGATTCGATTAGGAAGTAGGTTGAGGAAGAAAGCAATTAAGAATCATAACCATCTTGTTTAGAGAAGGTTGTGGGTTTGTCATTATGAGTTTAATTAGTCGTGTTCAATCTCGATTTATTCAGAGAGAAACTAACAGTTTCATGAAAAAAAAAAACAGACGGAGAAGAAAGAGATTAGCAGGGATAATTTTGTCCAACAGACCCATAATGACCGTGGGGGCTTATTTTACAAGGAGTTCCTTCAACGAGCCAATCGTTCATTTTGACCCATTAAGGGGTCCATTTTTTTTCCTTGTAATTATAATCATTTATGTTCAATAATTGGATATCTCTTTACATTCTTACTTTAAGACCATTAAGCAAACATTTGAGTCAAATATCTAAGTCAAATTGTGCATTAAACTCTTTAAAATGGTTTAACTCCAAAATAAATTCACCTATTTTGTCAATAGGCTATAAAGTTGTTAGTTTTTCAATCACAATTCTAATGTTCTCTTCCAAATGAACAAAATACAAATTAGAATAACAAAAAAACTGATTGGGCTTGGGTTTGATAATTTCAACTTGGGGGTTTGATAAATAAGATTGGGCGTATGTTTTCTTCCATGATAAGGGCATTTTTACACACTCTAATCAAACGAGAGATTTGTGCTGATAATAAGAAGAATTATGATACTTTGCCTGTAAATTAGATTATCAATTGTAGAACAAGTGACAAGCAAATGTTGTACCCACCTCAAAGAGGATATTTTTAACTCAAATCAATCAAGAATTACTACTGACAAGATATCTGGCGAATCAATCTAAAGAGAAGAATAATTATAATCCCTACAGGCAATAAATAAACCAATTAAATTAAACTAACTAATCTAATCTAAAGATTATTGAATATGATAGAAATAAAAAGATATTCAATGATAATTAGGGGGAACATAAAGATATCCACAAACATGATATGTAAAAAATCATTGCATTTAAATATGTTAAAACATAGTATAACTAAATCGTTTCTTCTCGGCAGTACAAAGTAATTACTACTACACATGCAATTAGCCACCACCTCTTGGCAGTACACCTAGCTAACTACACGGGATTCATTATATGTAAATTCGCATAAGATGTTATAGACAAGATACAAAGTTATCTATTAAACTGCCAGGTCTCCCCAGTACAATTTAACTTCAAGGATTCCAGTAAAAGAGCATAAATAACATGCAACCGCCAAGTCTCCCCAGTATAATTTAACATCAAAGATTCCAGTAAAAGAGCATACATAATGTATTAACCTAATTTTAGACTAACACACTACTCTAGGTCGGATTGATAATGAGGACCAAGAGGGGATTTGATAATGGAAAGGGCTGCACTTCGGTTGAGGTCGAAGTTGCCTACGTACTCTAGTTCGGGGATGTTGAACTCAGAGATCAAGCCACCGTAGTTCTTAGGTTTTATAGAAGATGATGAGGCGGTGATTTGGAGATCTTCCTTGATACGCAAGATAACCGACTTGATTTGATTTGACAATCAAATCATTAAGTGATTGAGTTATAGAAGGTAACAAATAATCCGCGTGCCGATCGGATATCTTCAGTATCTAATTGTGATACATTTCTATATCTGCACTGTCCGAGCTGACAGATCGAGTGAAATAGATCGGTGATGTCCTATCAGGTCAGGTCGATAGTACTTCTTCAGGTTGGTGATGATGCCACGTGCTGCCTTCTGATTGGTTGATGTATCTAGTACCACTACAAATAATATGCAACCGTCAGGTGTCCCCCGTACACTTACATAGCTCTACTTATGTTATTGCTACAATTACCGCCAGGTCTCCCTAGTACACTAATTAATAAGAGCTGAAGAAATGTATACAAGAACTATATAAATAGTCATGTTTATAACTACTACAGATAGAATAAACATGCATTAATAACATGAATCTATGACCATAAATAAAACAACCATGGTGTCTACATTGTTTAGAGTGCTTCAACCATTCCCCTAAGGGAACTTAACTACTCATCATTGATAATAACACAATGGAATAAGAAGTAGAAGAACTATACTTTATTGATTAAATATGAAGAAGATGATTATTATTATTATTAGAAGAAGAAGAAAGTTACTACAATAATGAGTTGATTCCAGATGGGAATCAAGACTTGGTCAAGGAAAAAAACATTCTAAGTTGAGAGGTGATATGGCAGAAAAAAGAAAACTTTTAGAGGAAGCGCAGAGAAAGATTGCCAATGATTACACTAATGTTCTACTACAATAGGAGGAGAAATTTGCATTAGAAAAGTACATAGAGGTGGTGGAACAGGAAAACAATGACCTAAGGAAGAGATCGAATTGTACTTGGGACCTACAGGGTGACAGTTGCACTGCTTACTTCCACAATCTGCTTTGAAGAAGAAGATCTAAGAATTCTATATGGGCTATTGAAGATAACCAGGGGGTGAAGACTAATGAACAAAATGATGTATGCAACATTATAGAGGATTATTATAAAAGCCTGATGGGATCAGATTCAGATGCTTGGCCAAGTGTTGAATTTTTGGAAAACCTACCATTTAATAACTTTGTTAGATTTACACAAGCTGACCTCCTAGAACCACGAGTGAATGATCAGGAGATAAAGGAAACACTTTTTTATATTGGAGACAACAAGGCACCAGGTCCAGACGGATTCAATTCATTTTTCTTCAAGCATTGCTGGAGCATCATTGGTATGAATTTTATTTATGCCATAAAGAATGTTTTCAGAACTTGTAAACTGCCTAGGGCTATAAATGCAACTCTGATTACTTTAGTTTCTAAAATTGAAAACCATTCTAGAGTAGAGCATTACAGACCCATTTCATGTTGTAATGTTTTATACAAGTGTATAACAAATATCCCAACCATGAGACTCAAGACAATTGCTACTAATATTGTTTTTGAGTGTCAAGCAACATTTCTTCCTTGCAGAGCTATTCACTACAATCTCATTCTATCTGCTTTGAGGTTATGGGAGAAAATGAGGAACTCCACGATGTTCCATGAAGATTAACAAGAAAAACGTACGACACTGTCTCATAGGACACCATTATGCTTAATTATGTTAGACAAGTTGAAGTTTCTCCTAAAACTACGTGATATTATCAAATTGTGCATCACCACTCTTAGCTACTCCATCATGATTAATGGTGCACAAGTTGGTTACTTCCAGGGAAGGAAAGGCCTCAGGCAGGGTGACCCACTATCGCCCTATATTTTTGTGATGGTAATGGAGATCTTTAATTCATTGCTTGCATAGGTTTTAGAGAGAAAGAACATCAAATACCGTGCTAAATGCAAAGGGCAAGGCATCATCCACCTATGCTTTGCTGATGATGACATCCTTTTATTCTGTAGAGCTGAAGAACAGTCCCTCTCCAATGTCATGACAACTATAAATACCTTTGCTAGAGTGAGTGGGCTTCAACTAAACCACAACAAGACTACTCTCCTGATTGCAGGAAGGACGGAGGAAGAGGCTCAATTCCTGGCTCAAGCATGTGGTGTTACACTAGTTCACCCTCCTGTGACCTAGCTTGGTTTACCTTTAACATCAACCAGATTAATAATTAGTGACTGGCAGCCTTTAATTGAAAAAACCATTGGAAGAATCACCAGCTGGAAGGAAAGAGTGATATCTTATGTCGGGAGGTTACAACTGATCAATTCTTTACTCTCATCCTTTCCTATTTATTGGGCAAAGGCTTTCATACTTCCAAAAACTGTTGCGTTAGCAGTAACAAGAACATATGCTAGATTTTTGTGGGGAGGTTCACAAATGACTACACAAGATGCACCATGCTAATGTGGCAAAACTTTGGCATGGGAAACAGTTCCGAAGACTAGGGATCAGGAATCTTATGACTTGTAAAAAAACATCTTATCTTGGCCTAATCTTTAATGTTGCATCAAAACAACAGACGATATGGGTTAAGTGGATATGGGCTAACCATATAAATGAAAAATGCTTTTGGATAATGACGATACCCAACGATTGATCATGGGTGTGGAGGTCAGTTTTAATGCTCAGAGATGAAGCAAGGCCACATATAAAGTACTTGGTAACTGATGGACAACACACTCTTCTATGGAGTGACCTTTGGTGTAGTATGAGCCGTATTGCTATGCAACCTGGTTTTACTCTCCATGGTAGCATGAGATTCCTATGAATGCCTGCTTATCACACATCATCACCAATGGTTCATGGGATAGATATTTGATAAATAAACTTCCAATGTTAGCGCAACAAGCAACTTTTATGCTGAAAATTGCAAGGCAGCTGGGAGAGGATATATACCATAGTTTGGAAACCATCAATTACTGGCAGGTTCAAAGCACTTATGAGCTACTAACTGATAACCAACAGAAGATAGGGTTTCATTACATTATATGGAGTAATATGGTTATACCTAGGCACAAATGTATTTGCTAATTGCTACTTGCTGGATGTATGCCAACACAGGACAAATTATGGGCAAGGAGAATAATACATGAATCCTCATGTATTCTTTGTAATATATAGCTCAAGAGAAAATGGCAGGCACTTGTTTTTTCAATGTCAATTTTCAAGTATTATTTGGAAATGTATCAAGCAAGCACTAGGGCTGGGAGCTAACATTCAAGAGTTTATGCAAGAGTGGATGAGAATAACTATTGGTACAAAGCGGAAGTCCTTGAGACCAGAATTGTTTAAGGGACATACATAGGTACATAAACTGTGAAGGAAGTAATATTCCTGGAACTTAAAGCTATTGTAGATGGCATCACTCTAGCTAAGGGACTACAGAAAGACAGATTACTGGTCCACTCCGACAGCTTATGGGCCATTCACGTCATTAATTGTTGGAACAAATTTGAATCTGACAGCCCAGTTCAGAAAACTGCGGTCTGTCAGATTTTGCGACGCGGTTTTCGAGTACTTCCAGGTATCGAAAATTTACGTTCTTGGGTGGAATGGATTCCCCTTGTCGAGTACTACAAAATGGTATACTCGAGAGTCAAATTTGGATCCAAGATGAATGAGAAATTAATGTCCAAAGTCGAGTACTTTAATGGACAAATTGGTTGAAATGAGATAGTCCCACCTTGTGAGATGGATAACTTGGAAACTCCTATAGATATAAATGGTTGAACATAAAGGGTGTAGCCCTTTGGGTTACCACTAATGTGTAATGGAGCGGAGCCATGCATGGGCCATGGCCCAAGTCCAAACACCACACACGCGCACGCGCACGCCGCCGCCGTCCGTCCGTCCGACCAACCGCTACGGCTCAGTTCGGTTTGGTTCGGTTTGGATTGGATTGGATCAAGACTTATCTTTTTGGCCCAAAATAGTTTTGTGGACTTAAAGAGCAAGTAGTATCCAAATCCATATTGGTTTCCAAGTTAATGGGCTTTAGGTAATTGGATATCCAAATCCGTTTTGGTTTCCAAGTAAACCCTAACCCTAATTCGTTTTGGTTTCAAAGCAAACTCTAACCCTAATCACGAAATCTCATTGCCTATAAATAGAAAGTGTAGTCCTCATACACAGTAGACACAAAACACAGTAGCCACAAGCATTCTTCTTCCTTCTCTGTCTGTCAGTAGTCAGTCTGTATTGAGAGTGCAGCATAGATCAAGTTCGTCAGGCTTTTGCAGGGTGTGCTAAACCTCAGAAGTTGCAGTAGCAGTTGTATCCTGGGAGACTATTTGCTGGAAAAACCGAAGCACATCGGGGCAAATTTTGTCTTAAGGACAGTGACCAAGTCACGATTCTGCTAAGTAAGTCTGTTCTTATTTTGATTATTGTTCCATAATACTGTTAATGCGTTTTTTAGTGATTACAGCTCCTACACAAGTTTGTAGGTGTTTGTTCCTATCTAGCCACCCTTCATTACCTTTGTTTCCGAATAGCCACTCTAGCATATTTTATATAATTTTTAGGACGGTTGGATTGTGATTGTGACTGAATAACACATCCCTATCGTTAGATTAGGATTTTGGGTGTAAACCGTTGGATTAAGTTGAAATCTAACAAAAACCTATTTTTGTCATATTTTTCTTGTTTACTTTCTTCTTTCAATTATGGGATTTTT
>JABWDY010036827.1:30998-42972 GCA_013358455.1 Thalictrum thalictroides | reverse complement strand
GTCGCTACCCCCAAGCACCTAGTTAACAATCAACAATAATCCAACTAGTGGGAGCAATGTATTAAGGCTAGGAGTGTCCCATATGCTGTGCAAAATAACTACGAACTAGTCACAATACTAAGAGGAAATTTTACACTTGCTAACCAAACATCTATCTTTTCTTACTATGTGTTCATTATTTCTTAATATGTATCAAACTCAATGCAAACATATTCTCTAAGTTCAATTCTTACCCTACTTTCCTCATAAACACACCACTTTACCTCTGAGCCACATATACTGCACATATAGTCCTCTTCAGTGTTTTGGAGCAGTGGCTAGTTAAACTTCCAGGCCCATGAAGCATATAACTAAGATCACTGCAAAAAAAAAGGGATAAAAACATGTACTTCAGTGTAAAGCCTTTGCATTCCATACAAGCATTTGAAGGCTGTTTCGGAAAATATGCATAAAGGTTCAGAAATAAAGTCCAAAAGTGGTAAAACAATTATCATTTGTACCAGGCTGAAGAATACAGTCATAGATTGAACGTCAAGTAACTGAGGACTAAATTACAAATACAAGGAGTAGCCATGCATAAAATCATCAACCTATCATGTGTGGGCCAAATGAGCAAGTCCTTAGTAAGGTCATAAATTGAGCACCAGTCATTTTATACAATAGGGAGACGATATTAGTATATAGATTATGGAATCTGAATTGGATACTAAAATGTTAGTAATTATCACAACTTGATCACCTAGAATACTTGGAAATTGGGTTGCCCTTCCAAATGTTTCAAAACGAAGTATTCTATCCATAACTCATAGCCAACATAAGGCAAACCCTAAGACTTAACTAGTAATACTTAATGTTACAGAAACAAAGCTACATTGTTTCAGTGCAACATATTTCAAAAGGCTACATTTATAGTGTAAAATACCAGGAATGCCATGAAGATAGTGACCGATAGAAGTAGACTCTAATACCATGTCGATTCATGAAAGAAGAAATTTGACTTTAAATAGGTTCCTCTGCAACTAGCCTGACACCTAAAACCAGATGATTGGCGTTACGACTGTTTTCATTGAGTCTTCCACTTGCTCCCTCTGTCCAGAGTCCACTTGCTCCCTCTGTCAAGAGTCCTTTCTACTCTCGTTTTAGAAATGGAAGCCATAAAAAAAGGAGGTTTCCAACTCATTTTGGCAAGCCAAGAACGCAAGACAATGCATAACACCTAGTCTTTCGGTGCTAAGCATTAAACCCCAACAGGATCCATTTAAAACATATCTAAAAGAAAATATTTGATATAAACAAACTATAAGAAGACAAAAGGAACAATAAACTTGGCACAGATATCAACAATTTCAACAACAAGCTCGTATTTTGCTTTCAAAACTGACTACATTACGTATACAAGGCCTGAAGGAGTAGCTCATGCACATTGCTCTTCACCCATCTATTGAAAAAACAGATAACAAGGTCTACCTAATGAAATTCACAAGGGAAAAAAAAAACCTTACAAAAGAGAGTAACAATTGGATCAAATTAATCACGTAGATCGAAAAGTATGTCATACTTACTTGAGAGGGTACCTTCAAGAACAAGATCTCAAAACTTCAAAAGGTGTCCACATATTATTCGTAGTTCCCTTTCTCTTTTGGATCCTCTCTCTTCAGCACATTTCCCTTCTTCAGGTCATAACACAAAAACAACACATAGTTAATATCATGAGCAAATGAACATAAAAACACCAGATGCATAAATATAGCACTATATTAGATCCGTGTACATGATAAAACAGTTGAAACTTGCTCCACATCAACACCTCGATTACGCAAAGCCACATGGTCTGAAGGTTTGGAAGGTGCCAAAGTACTTTGAGAGAGTGACCTCACTTGGAGAAGCTAACAGGTCGGAACAATGGCAAGATGTATGTGTTTGGAGGAGCTGCCAGTAATACAAGGCTTGAAAAGTGGCAATAGATCATTCTTATCTTTCCTCTTCTAGGTTTTCCTCTCTTTGGCCCATTTCCCAACTCCGGTCATGTTCTAATGATCTCACAAAGATGTGTAGCCCGTTATAGAAGTCCATATTCATCACACAAAGGGCAACTGTTTGCATAAACCATACAAAAACACATACTTTCAAAAAACATAAAAACCAAACACGTAGATACAAAATAACTTATGGATGAAGGTATTAAAGGAATGAGATGTTGAAAACATTAAATAAACAAGAATAATTTTTGAAAACATTAAATAAACAAAATTAGGAAAAGTTTCAGCAAAGCTTAATAATGAGCCCTTGGGCAAGGAATAACCGTACGAACTTGTGTCAGGTCAACACATTAAGGGGGTATATATGCTCCCTCCTTCCCTTCCTCTTTTCTTGTTCCTTCTTTGAGCTGATTTCTCTTCCTGGTTTATACCTCGAAACTATGGAAAGAAAGCACAAGTAAATATCATATCTTTCCTGGATTGAAAGATTAAGAGAGAACTGAGGGCTCTAATCTTGTTAATTATGAAAGCTATCAATGTCTTTTACAAAAATTTCAAAGTTGATTCTGTGTGAAAGGAAAGAGGAAACACTTTGAAATTAGCGGACTGTGACCATCAATCATAAGTAGCATAAACTCAGGGTATTGACTACTTTCAATATGACAGGGCTGGGAAAGATCTATCACAACTATTTGTGCTAGACACTTGTAATAATGTTCATACGCAGGGACTGTAAAATAACACGTACCCTGCAATGATAGACAGCAATCAATCAAGCCATATTCAGATGCAATGTGGAAGTGGTGTATAGTAGAGTTAATGGTGTTAATATAAAAGTGCATTGTATGACACACTCAACATAGTCAATGTTGTAAAAAATATGTGCTAACTGCTAACTAACTCCATTAATTAGATATAATAAGAACACACAAACTTAAAGAACAAACTTGAGATGATTTTAAATCACCAGAGTTCCGGCAGATCAGCTACCTTAGTTGGCAAATTTGAAATTTGCAAGATCTGTGCCAACACAAACACAAAAACAAAATATTCTATGTTGAAACAATGGTTAAAAACAAGAGCAATCAAGTAGTCAATAAATCGTGTTGCTCTATTCTGTCAGTCTTAATCAAGGACCAAAAAGAAAAAAATGAAGTCCCAAACTCCTAATGAACCTGTTCACAACGAAGTTTTATCAGCCAGAATTTGGTAAAAAGACCAGGGGTTTCTTATACATAAGCAATAATCATATTAGTAAATAAAAAAATGATCCATAGTCCAAAATTTAAAAGGTGTAGAGATCATTCAATTACTTTATTAGTTTATTTATTCCAGGTATCCCAATATCCCCATTTCATAGAAAACATGACACAGGAACAAAGTGCTAGCACATTCAATATTTCGTAACTGTGTTCATTTTATCTTTCTTAACCAATATCGCATTCTTCGCAAAAAATAATGGCTTACCTGCCTACCATAACACACATGTTTACTTTCCATCATATCCCGTGAAGCACAAAGGCTGCATATATATTTAGTAGTGTCTCTGTGTTTCAGCCAGGTTGACATTACGAAAAAAATAAGCAAGTATCTTCAATGTTTTGGAGCAAAGGTTACCAAGCCTCACAGTCAAACTCCAAATCCTGGTAATGTATACAAAAATCACTAAGAAATAATAAATAAAAGAAGCCAGCCACTACAGTTTTCCATCACTTTCAAGCAGTTGAAGACAATTGAAAAAAAAAAAATGAAAGCTTAGAACTTCTAGTGTGGTAGAAAATTACCAAATTGCTCAACCAGGACAATACATCAATTAAGTAGCAAAGGATGCAGCCTAGAAGTTCAGAGGAAGCCAAACGACTTTTAGAAATGGTCGGAGAATATGGCCATTAAGATAATGTCAAGGAACTAGCTAATAGTACGAGGTCTGAAGAAGTCACCCATGAATTATCCCTTATTTCCTTCTGTCCAGAAACCATCCCACTCCTTCACCCATTTCTTCAAACAGCCCTTGTATATTATTCAAAGAAAACATAATTACAATATTATATAAGCCTCAGCTGAAACAAAATCACGTGAAAATATCAAGGAACATCAAATGAATAAAAAAAAGTACAATTAGGAATTTGGGACCTATGCCAGTCAAAATAGTGACAGGGAATGCAAACTGACATGGCCCAGAGATTTAGAAAGTGCAAAAGTATCTTGAGAGGGTGCTCTCACGTAATTGGTCACAGAAGACAAACCAATAATATATCTTTTGGGTCCTCTCTCTCAAGTACATTTACCAGGTCATGTTCCAATCTTCTCCCTAGCATGTGGGGCAAGTGAAAGCCGCCCATACTCCATATCCCTTTTCAAAGAATGACTTGTCTAGAAAATTCCAAAAAGTAAAACAAAACTTTTCAATAAAAACTTGGATAAAACTGTGAATCAAAATATATAGATAGAGCTTTCAAACTTAATATATATATATAGCGTTAAAACACGTTAAAACAACTTTCAAATAATGTTATATAAAAACATGACTGGAAATAAACATATGTTAGAAAACATTATAGGAAAGAGATGTAAGAATACTAGATACAAAAATATCTTATAGCACTCAAATTTTAAAAAAATATCGAAAATGTTTGAAAATGGGTCTTTGTAAGTGGATGAACAGTTAGAACTCAGAACTTTGCCCCAGGTCAACACATTAAGGAAGAGTGCAAAGACACATGGTCTGGAATTTCAACAAGTGCCAAAGTAATAGAGAGAAGACATGCCATACTAAATAAAACATCTGAGCAATACCCGCTAGTAATGGTTTGGGACAGGTACAAGACATGATAAACAGATCATTCTTTATTATCTTTCACTCTCAGTCTCTCTCTTTGGCATATTTCCCTTCTTCAGGTCATGTTCTAATCATTCTCACATAGTGAGTGGACCATTATAGCAGTTAATTTCCATCGGTCACAAGGAAAATATTCCAGTGTTGCCCAAGCTATATAAAAAATATGAAAACATAAATACAGAAATAATTCTATGAAAACTCAAAAGAAAAACTTGTGAAGCAAAATACATAGATAAAAAAAAAAATTGAAACAAGGGGACATCAAAACAAATAAAAAAACAAAAAAAACAAGAAAATATATACAACTTTCAAATAACATAAACTGACAAAAGCAAAAACAGAGATATAAAATTAACTATGGAAAAAGCTATTTAAGTAAAGAAAGTGTAAAAAAAGTTCAAAGATTGATATAATTTAAGAAAAACTTGCAAAATGAGAAAGGTTCAAAAAAGCTTAATATCAGGTTCTTGAGCAAGGAATAATAGTTGGAACTTACGCCAGGTCAACATCAACACATAGATGGGATGTGGTTGACATGGTTTGGAGGATAAAAAGTGCCAAAGTAATTTGAGAGGGTGCTCATCACAAGCACAGGCCAGAGCAATGTCTGGAAAGTTGCCACATATACAAGGTATGAGAAAGTATCCACAGACTGATCCTCTTTCTCTTTTAGGTCCTCTCTCTTTGACACATTTCCCAATCAAGTCATGTTAGAATCATCTCCCCGTTATGTGTGGCCAGATAGAGGAACCCATAGCATAGAAGAAAATTGTAATGTAAAATATGTATAATAAGAAAAGAAAATGTACAAAAGTGTCAAAATAATTTGAGAGGGAGGCCAATCATGGTGCAAAAGTCAGCACTTGCACCAGGTCAACACATATAGAGGGGGGTATGCTATCTCACATGTTGTGGAGGGTAAAATATGCCGAAGTAATTTGAGAGGGAGCCCCTCACAAGGACAGGCCAGAACAATGTCCGGGAAAGTTGCCACATATACAAGGTCTGAGAAAGTGTCCAGTTGTCCAC
This sequence comes from Thalictrum thalictroides, assembly GCA_013358455.1. Lineage (NCBI taxonomy): Eukaryota > Viridiplantae > Streptophyta > Magnoliopsida > Ranunculales > Ranunculaceae > Thalictrum > Thalictrum thalictroides. The sequence continues at coordinate 37,125 of JABWDY010036827.1, read as the reverse complement.
AGACCAATCCCCTTCCTCATTCGGGTCCACTCTCTTTGGCACATTTTCCCTGCCCAAGTCATGTTAGAATCATGTGCCTACCATGAGTGGCCAGATAGAGGAACCCATATCATAGAAAAGTATTATAAGAAAAGAAAGAGAAATAAATGTACGGTATAAATAATATTAGAATGGAAACTTATAAAAGAAATTCAATAAATTAATATAATTTAAGAAAAACTTGCGATAAGAAAAAGATCCAAAAAAGCTATATATCAGGTCCTTGAGCAAGGACTAATCGTCAAAACTTGCGCCAGAACAACACCTAGAGGGGTATGGTTAACATGGTCTGGAGGGTAACAAGTACCAAAGTAATTTGAGAGGGTGTCCTTCACAAGGAAAGGCCAGAACAATGTCTGGGGAAGTTGCCACATATACAAAGTCTGAGAAAGTGTCCACAGACCAATCCCCTTCCTCGTTTGGGTCCTCTCTCTTTGGCACATGTCCCCGCCCAAGACATGTTAAAATCATGTCCCTACCATGTGTGACCAGATAGAGGAACCCATATCATAGAAGAGTATTATAAGAAAAGAAAAGAGAAATAAATGCATAAATAATATTAGAGTGAAAACTGATAAAAAAAAAAGTTCAATAAATTAATATAATTTAAGAAAAACTTGCAATAAGGGAAAGGTTCATATCAAGTCCTTGAGCAAGGACTAATAGTCAATATTTATGCCAGGTCAACACATTTAGGGGGTACAGTTAACATGGTCTGGAGGGCAACAAGTGCCAAAGTAATTTGAGACAGTGCCCTTCAAAAGGACAAGCCAGAGCAATGTCGGGGTCGCCACATACAAGGTCTGAGAAAGTATCCACAGACCAATCCCCTTCCTCTTTTGGTCCTCTCGATCTCTTTGACACATTTACCCAATCCATCATGTCAAAATCATCTCCCCATCATTTGTGGCAGATAGAGGTACCCATAGCATAGAAAAAGTTGTAGTGTAAAATAACTAAAGAAGTATAATACAAAAAGAAAAGAAATGTATAAAAGTGTTAAAATAATTCGAGAGGGAGCCCAATCATGGTGCACCAGGTCAACACATAGAGGGGGTATGCTATTCAACATGATCTGGACGGTAAAAGGTGCCAAAGTAATTCACTAATTTGAGAGGGAGACCTTCACAAAGACATGCCAGAACAATGTCTGGGGGGATTGCCACATATACAAGGTCTGAGAAAAGGTTCACTCTCTTTGGCACATTTTCCCTCCTAAGTCCCGTTAATATCATGACCCTACCATGTGTGACCAGATAGGCAAACCGCCGAACCCATATCATAGAACTATCTTATTAGCAAAGAAAGGAGAAATAGATATATAAATAATATTAGAGTGAAAACTTATCCAAAAAAAAAGAAGAAGATGTGGAACAAAATTCATAAGCATAGATAGACACATAATATACTCTCATAACAGTTTGCAGACCTTAGTAACCTACATCAAATCCATAAAAGAGAAAACAAGTTTGAATCTACACTTGACAGCCTTTTTAAAAAGATTATATATTTGAACAAAAGCAATAAAATTGAATCAATACACAGTGCACACATAGCAACAATGAACAAACCAGTCGACACCAACAAACTTTTAATAGTTGATATTCTAATTCAAACCATCTGTTCAATTAATTAAATATCAGAACCAATAAAAATCACAATCATAATCAAATGCTTGTTCTGAGATTGAATTCATCTCGAAAAGCTTAAGACAGTACATAGAAATTTCTTAAAACCAGTGTAAAGATAATCCTCAACCTAAATTTCGAGTTGCAAAAAAGTAATTAAGAGAGGAAGAATGATTACCATCTAGTCCACTCTAAAAAAGAAGAATTATAACAACCATACTAGAAACTACACTAATCTAGTTGTTTGTTTGTAATCTCCTTCTTCTTCTTCTTTTCTGCGATTAAATTCATCTCTAATAGCTAAAGACGTCAGATTGAAATTTCTCCCATTACCAAAAATCTATTGACTAGCAAGTTTCGATGAAACGAAAAATCCTCTAAATCGAAATAGAGCAAACTTTTAAAACCAAAGTAAAGCAAATCCAAAACCTCAATTTTGAGTTGCGAAGAAGTAATTAAGAGGAGAAGAATTGGTTACCTTATTGTCCACTCGTAAATTGAAAGAAGAAGAGTTATAACAATAAATAAAACTAGATCTAGGGTTTCTTTACAGAGCAAACGATTCAAATTGTTTCGACGTTTAGATGGAATAAGAAGAAGAAATTGGTCATAGCTACTTATCTTGCAGGGAAGAAGATCAAACTTCCCGCGGGCTCTCGTCGTTTCTCTCGCTCCCTTGTCCATCTCTCTTCCACTCGTTCGTCTTCTCACCCGGTTTTGAGGATTTCTCGATACTAGTTTTATAACCGCTAGAAGCCGTTAAAAAGACGCTATCATATCGCGTAAAATCGACTGTTGGCGTAAAATTGACGCAACGCGTCAACCAACTGTTCAGCTTAACCAATTTTATGTCGGTTAATGTTAATAGATGGGTCGGGCGTGACCCAATGTTTATTTAACATCTATGAACAAAACGAAAAGCCCAAGATCAAGGAGAATGCATATGAAAGCCCAGGAAAAAATATGTCCAAAAGCCCATTAAATTTACACATTTTCTATTCTACACTATAAACCCTAGAATCGAGCTTTCCCTCTTATACCCCTGAAATGCAAATATACCCCCAAAAATTGGTGACCCATGTCCAAAAACTTGTGAAATCGATGCATACTCTGGTCTTGCCATTCTTCTTCAGGACTGGAATGATGTTGGTTAACCAGTCAGGTGTATCGACCTCTTTGATGAAACCAACCTGTTTGAGTCTATTGATCTTCTCGTTTACTGCTAGGTGAAACTTATGAGACAATCTTCTTGGTTTCTGCTTAACTTGTCGATATGCAGGATCAACAAGCAGTTTATGGGAAGCAACAGATGGATCTATTTCAGGCATATCGATGTACTACCAAGCAAAAACATCTATATTCATAGAAAGGAAATTTACAAATTCATTGAACTGATCTTTACCTAATTCTGATCTTATGTAAACGAACTTAGGCTCCTCGGTTTGACTTTGACCCCTGGATCTGTGCTACCGAGTGCCTTGGAGTTGGAGCTCGGTGGCTCCTTCTGTAGTTGCTATTGAGGTGGTGTTTGTTTTTTCAGTTACAATGCTTCTGATAGCTTATAAGCTATTAGAAAACCATAAATGGTGTTTGTTTTTATGGGTAGTTATGGTCTTATAAGATAATCTAGTAGAAAATGGCATAAAAGGTGGCGGTTACTATAAGCTACATTCTCAAACTTATAGCTAGTAGCTAGTAGCTTATAAGCTATAAGCTATCAGATAAAAAAACAAACAGCACCTGAGTGAGGTCGATTTCCTTACCTTTGCTAGAGGTGGGGGGATATTTCTTTTTGGTCGGAGGTTCAATCACCTTGCTCGCTTCAATTTCGAACACTTTAGAGGTTGAGGTGATAACTCTGGGAATAGCTTTAGTCAGCTTGTGGCATTCTTGAGCTGCGTTCTGGTCGCCATGGAGTTCCATGATCCCATTGACACCTGGGTAGCAAAAGATCTGGTGATAAGCAGGAAGAACTCCTTTCATTGCATGAATCCACTTTCTTCCCAAAATTGAGGTATATCTGCTTGCTATGTTGAGTACAGTGAATTTAACGGTAACTGAGGTCTTGTCTTCCCTCCGACCTACAGTAACTGGGAGCCAGATGTCACCTCTTGGTTCTTCTCTAGAGTTGTTGAACCCCATGATAGGTGTGAATTCAGGAATGAGAACGGAATCAGGTAGCCTCATGTTTTTTAAAGTTCTGTAGGTCAAGACGTTGCAAGATGCTCCTGGATCGATCAAGCAACATTTGACTTTGTAATCCGCAATTTTGACTTCGACCACTAAAACATCATTATGTGGAGAAACGATCTTGTTGAGGTCGGCATCATTGAAGCATATGTCGGCATCTGAACGTTGAGTGATTAGAACTCTGCTAGCTTTAGTGTCGATCTGGTATACATGTTTGAGGTGTTCGACCTTCCTTCTTTTCTCTCTGACGTGCTCAGGAGGAACATCTTCATCAATCATGTTGATAACCCTGTTCGAACTTACACTCTGTTCTTCAATCCTGTTGGCGACCTGTTTGTTGATCTTATCTCGGAGGTCGGAGGTAGTACCTAACCTCTGGGCAACACTACGCCCTCCGTTTTTCGATCTGCTAAGAGGTCGAGCTCTGCTTCTAGATCGATCACCACGGGGAGAACGCTTTGGAGTTCTCGATCTCTTCCTGGCTGGTTGATATTTACCATTTGAAGGTTTGAGGATGTAGTTGTTCAAATGCCCTTCATCTGCACATTGGTTGAGATGTCGCTTCAACACTCGACAATCATCTATTTGATGGCATCGGACCTTGTGGATCTTACAATATGGGCGACTAGGAGAATCTTCTAACTGTGTGAAGTATCCGATCTTTACACCAGTGATTGTTCTTGACTCTTTCATAGATATAACCAGCAGGTCGGGAAAAACAGTAAGATTCTCTATTATCAACTGGAAGAGGCTTACATTTGAATCTTCTGTTGTTTCTTGGTTTCCCTTTGTCGGGGTTCTTCTCGACCATATTGACGACGTTCAAGCTTTCATGTCACTTGAGCTCGGTCTCCAGCCTAATGTATCGGTCGACTCTGAGGTACAAGTCGTCCAACTCATTAGGTCGATCCATAGCCAACTCCTTGTGGAGGTCGGACACTGGGCACAAGTCATTATAAAAAGCGATAGTAACAAGTTGTTCATGACCTTTGTTGAAGTCATGAATTAGGTTGAGTTCTGATTTGAAACGCCTGAAGTATTCAGCCAAGAACTCCCCTGACTGTTGCTTGATCTAGAATAAGCAATCGATGGTAACATGTCGTTTTTTGTTGTAGATGTAGGACAAGACGAACTGTGTCTCGAGCTCTTTGAACGAGCTGATTGAATTAGGAGGCAATTTGTGGAACCAATCTAGCGCGAGGCCGACAAGGCTGGATTGGAACAAGGTGCAGAGCATAGTTTCATCCTTCACCAATGGAAGCGATTTCCTGAACGACTTGATGTGGTCGGTGGGATCTCCGACCCTAGAATATTGATCAAACTTTGGAGCATTGAGTTTGGTTGGAAAACCCGTACCTTGCAGATTTGCAGTGAATGGTGACATATGGCATTGGGTCAATGCTTGCAAAGCAATCTCTTGAGGAGGTCGGCTATTCTAAGCGATCTGAGTTGCTCGGAAGGCTTCGAATTGTAGGCTGAGTGCATCGAGCTTCGCCTGCGTGACTTGTTGGGTGTTGGTGTCAGCTTGTGGTTCGGCTCGCTGCTGATTCAGATGACCGGTTTGGTCGCTGCTAGTGGAGGTACCCTCCTTGGCTCGGAGTGCAGCGATCTCCTCCTGCAGTTTCTTGATCGTTTCCTGTAGTTGGTTGGTCTCTTCTTGAGAAGCCATTGAAAGATTAGGGTTTTCTGAAAAAAGATTGGGTGGCTTTTTTATGGAAGGGATATAATCAGAACCGTGCAGTCGGCGCCAAATGTATTAACCTAAATTTAGACTAACACACTACTTTAGGTCAGATCGGAATAGGGCTGACCAAAAGGGGATTTGATAATGGAAAGGGCTGCACTTCGGTTGAGATCAAAGTTGCCTACGTACTCTAGCTCGGAGATGTTGAACTTAGAGATCAAGCCACCGTAGTTCTTGGGTTTTATAGAAGATGATGAGGCGGTGATCAAGGGATCTGCCTTGATTCTCAAGATAACCCTAATCAAATCATTTAGTAATCGCGTGAAAAATGTAATAAATAATCTGCATGCTGTTCGGATATCTTCAGTATCTAATTTGATATGTTTCCATATTGGTGTTGTTTGAGCTGATAGATCGAGTTGAATAGATCGAATGAGTTATATCAGGTCGGATCGATTGTGCTTTTTCAGGTCGATTATGATGCCGCGTGTTGCCTTTTGATTGGTTGATGAATGTAGTACCACTACATATACCCCCAAAAATTGGTGACCCATGTCCAAAAATCTCTAAAATTTATTTTTATAAA